>JANHGN010007346.1:0-13020 GCA_024605025.1 Megaceryle maxima | reverse complement strand
CCCAACCCCCCAGTGGCTAACCTTGAAACGATTAGTCATTCCTAAGAGTAAGAGAAAAGAGGGTATAGAATGGGGAAGGAAAGCTTTACGTAAATGCTGAAAACTTGAACTAATATTTGTCAAAAATTATTCTTACTGCTTTAAATAACATCAAAATATAGTAGCTCTACTTTATTATTTGTTTTGCTCCAAAAAAAAAAAAAAAAAACAAAACCAAAATGCCAAGACATTTAACATGCAGGAAATTTACTATTTGAAAACTACCAGGAAAGAGAGCAAGAACCAAAGAGAACTTCATGAAACTGCTCAAATCTACTTTATTTGGCATGTAAGAATAAAACCTGATTATAGATACAAACTCTGCCAGTGTGTTTCTGTTCCATCCAAGCCCTTGATATTATCTGATACCATGCACAATCCTCCCCTGCTGCAATAATTATTTTGTTTTATTTAAAGGTATCTATTACCTACATTCTACGCATGTCTCCTATATGTTATCTATGTAATGATATGTACCATATTATCTGAGCAAATGAAATCCCAAAACAAGAAACTGAAAAAAAGAAAGGGCAGCAGGGTCAGGAATCCTTGACTTCCCACTGGTTAAGGTTTAACATCAAAAAAAGCCCCCAAACACCAAAAGCAAGTTCGGAATATGTAGGGCTATAACTGAGCCTTTAGATGAGAATTTTTTTTAAGTTGGGCAGGTGGATGGCAGCACAAGCAGCCCTGTGAAGGCCAGATTCTTCAGGTAGCCCACTTATTCACCTGGACTCCAGAATTAATTCCTCTGAACTCCTATCCATGGTATTCCTCTTTTTTTTAAGGTTTCCATATTTAATTTACCTGACTGTCTTCTACCATCCTCCTTCTATACTCTTTACCATTTTGTTAATCCTAATAAACTTATCTGTAAGGGTGGTTATATTAAACCCCTCATTGTTGAGGGGCCACAATTCTGCTCCTTTTGAATGTGAGCTTATCACAGTCCTGCATTTTTCCTTTGATCTCAAGTCAGAAATTTCCCTGCAAAGATATTAGTATAATAATTTCTCTGTTTAAACTCTGATGTTTGCCTTTACTATATTTGAGTTAAAACTTGTTTTCATCAGAATGCTTTAGAAATGAGAAATTTTAATTTTAGTGGAGCTGAAGTAAACTATTCTATATTCTTCATTCATATCTAGACAAATACTTATCATAGTAAGTATAGAAATATAAGAAGATGAAATGTTAATCTTTTCAAGGTGCCTTCTGAATTACTGTTAGCAATGAGGCTGGCAACCTCCTGTCTGGACAAGAGACTGAGCCTGTCTCTGCACTTTGGCCTTCGCAGCAAGCCTGAGCTTGTAGCAGCTTACAGCAAACCTGCCTGGCATATTGGTTTGGGTTGGTTTCCTGTTTGGTTTTTCTTTTCATACAATGCAAGTCTCCCCCAGGGGGCTGCAGCAGTGCCCACCTCTGTGTCTGAGCAGTCAGGTTCTCAGACTATATGCACATAGTTGCTTTGTAAGGCAATAGTTTATCTCCTCAGATTTCTACTACATGTCACTATTTTGTTAATGAAAGTAACATTTTCCACTTTCTTTTGGCCTTGGGAAACTTTTTACTCCTGTATGGCAATCACTATGAAGATATAATTTTGCAGTTATTTTCAAAGGTATCACATATTCCTCCTGGTTTTAGACAGGGAGAAATCTGTAAGAGTTGGCAGAAAATCTGATTCATTGCTGTTACTCTGCCTAAAGCCACTCTACGTCCAGCAAAATTGGGTTGGACCAATTTCTGGGCAAATTTCTGGAATTAGAGTAATGTAAAACTAGGGTAGTGCAGTTACACATCAGACCTATTCCCTTTTTATCTGTTTTTCTGCATCACTCTTGATATTTATACTGCTTCTAGAGGTGTGCTTAGTAATCATTATGAATGCTGTCTTTGGAGGTTTTCTGGATGCCTGTACGAGCCTTTGAACAGCCATCTGGTAAAATGTGCTATGGCTTGTTACTTACACAGCATTTAACCATGACTTCCCAAGCTTCAGTAATGTAATGGAGACCACTGTCCACCAAGCAACACACTGAAATCAAGTTGCATAGCATGCTGTATCCAACCATTAAAGAAAAGGAACCTATATTAAACTGTAGGTGAATTCCACTAGAAAATAAGGAAGTTAATTTTTACTTCTGTTTTGTGTGATTCTTGTTTTGGTTTGGTTATTTATATTTTAAGAAGCACAGTGAATCTCAGCAGTTGCCATAAGCAGTATCTTCAACTGTGGACTTTTTACCTTAATCCTTGCAGCTTTTCTGGTTTAAATAATTTGTCTTTAGGGACATTCTTTTTCGTTTTCTTTACAGTGAGTTACAGGGATAGAAGTGCTGTCAACGGAGTCATTTTGACAGGTTCCCCTACATAACATGTAAAGGATGAAGGCAAAGCTGTTAATTTTCACTGCTTCCATTGATACAATTTGGAATCATTATGACGCTGGCAAAGGAGGCTATTTAGCCACATTGTTCTGTTGCTATTTATAAATGGGATCTTGTTTAAATTTAGAACACAAAACCTTCCTGGGTGGAAAACTGCCATCTTGTGTATCTGCACGCAGAGCAGCGCAAAGGGCTGTGATCACTGTCAGTGTCACTGCTGCAGCACAGATAGCAATAATGGGAATAGCACTGAGTTGCCTGTAGGGCTCGGTTCTGTAACCTTCTTGCATCTGAACCAATGCCTTCAGCAGTATGTGGAGTTTTACAGAGACTACATGTTTAAATGGATGTATTTAGCATGAGTCATGGGGTATCTGATGTTTGGGCTGTGGTATACATCAGAGCTGTGGGAGCTCTGAGCTCTCAGGAATGCGTCCTAGCTGCAACCCAGCAGCATCCTGGGGTGCATGGAGGATGGCCTACTCTCTTCTTTCCTCTTCTCCTCTCCTGCCAACCCTCTCTTTCTCCCTCTGGGAAGCAGGCCAGGTGTTTGGACAAGGGGAGATGGGACTGTGGGGAGCACTGGGTGCTCCCTAAGCCAATACTGCAGTTCGGGTCTAACTGGCTTTTCCCACTGTGTGTTTGCATGGCTGCCAGCACTGGAAATGTAGGCTAAAAATCACAACTGCTGCTTTGCTGCAAATGTACAGAGAGGAAATATTGTTATTAAATAGATCTATTGGTAGTCCAAATCAGATATTTTGGATATTTATATAATTAATCTGTCCTAACCTGTCGAAAGTCTGTAAAGTTTAGAGTCCTGAATTCAGCTCTGCTTTTACTATTTCAAATAGTAAAAATGACAAATTGTGGTCCTCCTGTATGCAGAGCAGGCAAACCTATTGTGCCAACACTGATTTTTCAAGGATATAATAAAAAGCTTCTAACAAATGTTTGTCAATATTTTTTTAATATAGCAACTGTAGGTGGCACATTTTATGCATCTAAGTAGTTGCCACTTTTATCTAAACTGAGATAGGGAGGAGTGCATTTATGAAGATTTATGAATGATCTTTGTCTTACCTATAATTCCAGCGTGCTAGTAGCACTTAGCACTGTCAGGTTCAGATCATCTTACATTTGCAAACACTGCTTAATAAAAATTGTATGATATGGTGATTGCCCCCAGTTAAGAGATGGGGAATCAGAAAAATGATTAAGTGATCCAGGCATTTTGAACCACAATTGTTCCATGTGGGAGAGGGTGATTCTCCCAAGACTTAAGTATCATGCGTGAAGTAAATGGTATTCAACAGTGGTTAAGTACAGTCACATAAATCATAATAGTTTGACCACTTTGGATTAACAAATTACTGCCTGCCAACTAAGCAGCACTAATTTAGCATGTAAAAGTTACAAAGATGATTTTTATTACAGTTATTATGAATTTTATTAAAATTATTCATGGGACATTCAGTAAAATAACTACATTTATATGCATTTTTATCAGTTCGTCCTTTTTCTTTAAATAAATTCTTACTGTGTGTGAGATTTCATACTGGCATAGTTTGCTTTTTATGTTATTGTAATATGAATTTTCTATCTTTTGACTGTGGCAATTGTAGGGATATTGCATTTGTCAGATATCATAAGACTGAGAAGAACAAAAAACCCAACACTTCTGTGCTTGGAAATAGATTTCAGGACACAGGGATGTGCTCTGACTATACCAGAAGTATGCATTTTATTATTTGTTTGTTCAAGTTTGAAATGGGCAATAACTACCAATATTGCTAGAAATTATAGACATGCACTGCTATATTTCACATTGTTGTGGATGACTGCGGTGGCAGACACAATGTATATTGTGCATACTCTTGCTTTTTTTTTTTTTTTTTTTTCTTTTTTTTTTTTCCTGCATTTAAAACATACTTGAGTCAGTGTAGAGAAACATAAATTCAAAGTCAGGAATGAACAGAAGGAATAGCTTGTGAAATCTTTCACTGATATAAAATTATTTTGAGTTCAGTGGAGCCAAGACTTTAACTTAAACTTCAAAAATGATATACAGAGTATAGATGTAAATTCTTTACTAAATATATTCCTGGTTATTTACTTCACTGGATTATTATTTATGGAACTGTTGGTTTATTAATCAGTGAGTGGTAATGAACTGTGAAGGCTTTGACAGTCTTGAGAACTTTTTACTTTGGAACATCAAATCCATTTCCTTTGTTTCAGCTCTTCCTTACAGTATCACACCACCAATCCATAGCTTTGCCAGTAGTGCAGGGATTCAGGCTGTTGAAATATGCCTCTGGCACTGATGGCTGCAGAAGATCTGCAGATGCTGCTTGCTTTGAACTATTTCTCTTTTTAAAGGGGGCTCCCATGGTTTAAGTGGCATGCCATAAAGGTCTAAGCTCACTTAGCTGCAGGATCTGTCCACACCCATTCAGTTTGATGATGTGTGCTCTTTTTCAGTATGTAGCCCATTACAAAGTCACTCTTCAAGCACAGATGTGGAGATGAGACTATATGATAACGTGATGTTCAGCACAGCTTAATTCACAGTGCAGCAGTGTCTCCTTGAACTGCAATCTGATCAGATTTCAATAGTTGGAAACAGGGCTTTGTCATTCCAAAATGTGACAAACTTTCTCCATGAAAATTTACTGTCAGAGTATGAAAGGACCTTCCTGGCCTTGCCCAGCCTCCCCTAGGGCCTTTCCCCCACCCTGCCTGTCACCCAGTCCAGGGCCATTAAACTCCTCCAGTAATGCTGTAGTAGTGCTACAGGACTCCTCATAATCATAGGAGCTTTAATTTTGATGGTTTTGGTCAAGTTCTTTAGCTTGACTAATGGTATACTGCATATCACCTTTAATCCACTGCTGAAATACCTGTGACAGTGTCAGTTTTGCCTAAATTGCTAAGAATTCAGCTCAGCTCTGAGCTGCTGTACCTTCACTGCTCTTTTTTTTTTGGATGTGGCAGCATTTCCTCAGTAGATCAATACATGCAAATAAAAATTTGCAAAAGCACTTTTATGGGGTCGCCAAGAGGTTGCCTGTGTGCCCCCAGGGGACAGACCACACCCACCCATGCCACTGGGAGAGAAACAGCAGGTCTGGGAAAGAGGCCAGGGACTAAAAATGTAACGTGTGCTGAGAGAGTGACACGACATTTGAAAAGCAGCATGCTTAGCCTGATGGGTTGTGTTGGATGAGATCTGATTTTCTGATCATTTGAATATACAATGAGCACGACCTTAGCACCTCCAAGTGGATGTTTCTGTTGTACAGTTATAAAAGAGTGTCTCGGCTTTTTCCTCATTTTTGGCTGTAATGTTCCCCCACCCCTGCATCCAATAAAGGATGGAGATCCTCCCTGGCTCTCTTTTTATTGTTAATGTGATTGTAAAACCTTTTTTTGTTGTCCCTTTTGACAGTGGCTAGATTGATCTCCAGCTGGACTTAATGTTTCCTCTGCAAGAAAAACATGAGCCAAGCTTACATGTTCGTTGCTCATCTTGCTTTTCAGTCATGCTCCAGTGGGCCTGACTGAATTCCAGTTTAAGTGAAATATCATCTCAAAAGAGCAAACTCCTACTGATGACCATCCATTCCAGGTAGTCCCAGTAGTGGGATTTATTTCAGTGGTCTGAAGCTTAAACAATAGCATTGCAGATTTCTAAAGTGTGATGAGTCTCCTTCAGTATGTCTGTTCCAAAGTCAGCCAGTGAACCTTACTTTGTGGTGCTGGCAGGGACAGGCACTCCTGGAAGACAGTTTGCCCTATTTATTCTATACAAACTTTGGAAGTCATGAACTTTCCTTGAGAGGTTATATTTCTCACTTGGTTTACAAAAGAAGTCTGAAATACTGACATTGATGAGGGATATGATTCAGGTCCAGAGACATCCAAGAAGATTCCCAACACGTCTGGAACAAGTGCCTGAGTACCTCTTGGAGTCAATAGAGATGCAGTCAGTATGCCCAGTGGAGCAGAGAGTGCTGTTCACCTGACTAGCACTGGTGGTTGCTTGTCGTGAGATGACTCCTGATGGCCCCTTAAATGTACTGACTAGAACTCAAATGACTACAAAGGGACTACAGACATGCAGAGTTAGGTGTCTGAATCAAGAACTGCACCCCAGAATAAATGCTTAACTTCTAAATCACTGAAGCCAAGTGAAGAGAATTTAGTCCTAGAAGAGTAATAGAAGCTTGTCTTTTTCTTTCATCCTAGACCAGGATGTTGTTCCTCAAAGATTTAGGTCCCCTTATTTCTCTGCTTTTACTATAACATTTGTATTTAATGTTTCTCAGCACTTCCATTCAATTAAAAATGTGCCTGTCACTACAAAAGGAAAAAAAATAGTAACAGAACAAAGTCTGTATTTTCAGATGTTAAGGTGAAAATATGAGTTACCTTAAAATAGTCAGGCATTCTTTTACATATTCATTTTTAATTTTTCCACAGATTTGCAACTTGTCAATCTTTACCCAGAATACATCTTCCCTTGAATGGTTTGCCTAGATACTCTGCTGAAGGGAAGGGAGTTTTCCCTCTTTCCTCCTCAGTATACATTTTGAAAACTGAATGAATGATATAAGCAATTGGCAACACTTCTTCCCCCTACTTAATTATTGACTTATTGCTTGAATTTGGAGCTTGGTCTGAGAATTGGGCCCTACTGCTGCAAAAGATATATGTCTATTCACTACATTTAATGACATGAATGTTTCCACTGAGATCTGGGATTGTATTACAGCATAAAAATTAAAGAGCTATAAATCTTGGCAGGATGAGGCTGTTGCAAGAGAAAATTAACTAAATGCTTATAGTGAATCAAAAGTAGACAGAAGTTAGCATGCTAGATTTGCAAGATCTGTCTAATATATTGATGCTCTCATATTAAGGAATTTAATTTGTTTGAATTAATGAACCATCATATGATTAATACAAATAATTTGGATTTCTTTCCTCTTTTCTTTTAGGAAATCCATTTGTCAGTAATTCAGCCTTTAAGAAATGAAGGTGAATGTACAGTACTACTTTTAAAAAAGTTAAACATTATTTAGTTACTTTGTTCAAATTCTCACACAGGTGAAATGCATTTGTGTGTGTACAAAATTTTCTTTTTTTAAATATTTGAGAAATCTCTGTGCTTACCCATGTCATCAGTGCTTCTGTTCCCAATTTGATTTTATTTCTGTTTGTGTCTTGGTAGGAAACTCTGAAATTGCTGACCTTTTTACAAGATTGCTATCAGGTTAAATTTACAATTGAGAAGTTTGCTGGGGTTTTGTTGGATCTTTTTTTTTTTTATTTTTCTGCTCATTAGAAGCTCATACCAGCTCTATGGATGTCAAAAGCATTATTTGTAAAAGCAGTTAAAATGCTCAGCCATGTGCAATATGCAGAGTGCTTGGAGTGACCCACAGTTTGACTTCTGAAAATGTACTATAACACCAACTGAAAGGCTTACTTTTTCATGGTAGTATTACTACTTTTGGAGCTTTTCTTCAGTTTGTATGCAATCAGTTACAAGTATTTTAATTAATCTATTTCTATCTTAACACTTTGGGTCTTCTAATGATTTTTTTTTTTCACCCTGAAACCATTCACAGACAGGTAACAACTTTGGAAGAGGTCCTCTGTGACCTTGAAATGCTTTGTCTAGAGATATCTGACAACATCTCATGACATGCAGAGAGTTGATAGATGCAGGTAACAGAATAAAGAAAACTTGCTGGAAGGGCTTTACTACCTGGGCATTCCTGTCTGGGGATGCTACCACAGAGATAAACACTAGCTGCTGCTCCTGTACAACCATTAGTACAGATACTTATCACACTTCCATGTTGTCTCTAAGCAAGCAGCACACCTGGTTTGATTGTATGTTTAAACATACATTGTTTATAATATCACTTTGCTAGGGAAATTTTTGGCCTTTGGTGGTTCTTCTATTTTCTTCCATTCAGTTTACAATAGGCTTTTATTTTCTCAATCTTATATGGAGAAAAATAAAATTTCAAGCTTTTTGGAGATGGGACACTCAGAGATCTGGTTCTTCCTTTTAACTGTTGTCACTAACAACAACAACAAAAAAGTGTGATTGTGGAATCTTTGCTCTGGAAGATTTTTTACTTGGAAATTCTTGTCAACATAAATCAGATGAGAAATATGAAGCCACATGAGCAGTACAATGTTCATTATTTTATTTGTATTCCTGGTTCAAAGATCTGCTATAAAGTAACATTTAATAGGATGTACATACCTTATGGTATAGAGAAACACACTCAAGCGTCTCACATCTTTGAAAGCTCATCTGTCTGTTTTTATGTGATCCTAACACACAAAGGTAGGTGAAGTACATGCCCAAGACTGCATTTATGGTAGCATACTCAGCGACATTTTTTAGCTTTAGGTTTAATTTTAAAAGGTTATCATTGGTCAACAAGTTGTTGCCTTAGATAAGCAAGAGAACAAACTGTTTTTCCTCTAGGAGCAGCATGCCCTAAGAAGTTGTAAACATGTTGTAATTGTGTTTCCCTCCTGGGCCTATTAAAATTTGTTAGATGGCCTTTTACTCAGTACAAGAACTCAGGTTTTAATGAGGAGATCCCACACCCAGGTCTAACTACCTCCCTTCCAACCTTCCAGGGTCTCATTTCAGCTTTTATTTTCACAGTAAAATTAGTCATCAGTCCCTTGGATAATATATTGGAATTTGAGGCAAAATGGTAAACATCTCTCAGTAGTTTTCTTCAATTCCAGTGTCTCTCTTGTGATGCCTGGAGCCCTGGAGGAAGATGCAAGCTGATGAGGCTGGCAGTCTACTGCAGCTGTAATCATCAACAAGGATGCCTGTGCTCCCCTTTCCAGTTAGTCATCCTTGGAGATGTGTCTTTTTTAGAGTAAAGGACTGGATGAGCAGGTAGAGGGAGCCTATAAATACTCCTGAATAGATTCAGTGCAGAAGAATTGGAGTTCTTCAGTAATTTGTCAAAACACACCGAATGAAGCAAGAGGTGAGATCATAGGGGGGGGGGTTTGCTGCAGCAGTGACTTACTTGCTCTGAGAATGAAACTGAGTGGGTTTAGGCAGAATCGAGTCTCCCTGCCCCTTGTATTATTAGATATACATTAAATTAAGCAACGTCGATTTTAACCACGTACCAGTTGATACAACTGTGGCTGCAGTGAGTGCGTTAGTTGTGCTGGTGAAATATAGCTTCCACAAGCCATGTGGTTTACTAGTACTTGTAATTTACACAGTACTTTCCTCCTCTCCCTGTTTTTAGCCTATGTGTAATGTTTTCAGCCCTACTGAATACACTAATGACTTTTAGAAAGATATGGTAACATCTCTGATACTCTATTTCATGGATTCTGAGATGACTGCCTTTTTCGCACAGCTATGATGGGTTATATGAAGAGGGAATGTTGCAGCATTAAACACAGATGATTCTCCTTCTCTGGCATTCTGTGGGATAGTTCATTCCCTTGTTCAGTTAAATCTGGAGGAGAAAAAAAGCTTGTTCCCTCTCCCCATGCATACTAATTGTTTCTCAACAAAATTCTCATCATAACTCCCTCTATTCAAACACTTTTCTAAACCCAGAATTGTTATGAAAGAACTGAAGAGGTCTTACTTGCAGTAGGGCAAATTATATCACCTGTTCTCAGATCTTGTTCACTGATTGATCACCTCATATCCCAGGATGACAGCTTCATGTCCTTTTATTGGTCTGTCCTAATACGTTATTGTAAGATGCTGGATAACTACTGATGTTGAAGTAGTATTTGGCTACAGGAATGCATTCCCTCAATAGCTTCTTAGTGGAAACATAAGGCATGTGGGAACACCACTGTACTCGTATTGAACCTAAATAATGCATCACACAAAACCTGCTCAGCAGACTATGGGCTTTTAAAAATTCTTCTCCCAGTGTTGACAAATACTTAGTAAGTAATTCTAAAAGAGAAAAATCTGTGTAAATGTACTTCAAAGCTTATCTTTATAGATTAACTGTATTTTTGTTACCATTGCACTATTGAAATTATATAAGCAGTAAATGAAATAATATTAATGAAACTGCAAAATTTGAGAGACACCATTCTTTTTATTGACAGAATTTTAACTCGATTGGATGCTTAACTTTTTTCCCTGCCTCTGTTTTGTGGACTTTGAGATTGCTGGGATAGAGAAGGAAAGCAGGGTCTGATTTGAATTGCTCTCCTGATAGGGCTTACTGCTGCTAACCCAGTGTGTGGTGATTCTAGACTGCTTTTACTAACTTAATATTGTCTGAAATTCAGAATTTTAAGAGAATTGTTAGAAGAACAATGTTTTAATTTGGAACAGAGGCTAACTGGTCCTGGAAATGGAGGTTGTGAGGTCTTCAGCATTCAAGCCTTTTGAATGGTCATAGCTCCTTCATGAAGTCTTAAAACAGGTGATGTAGAACTGGTTTAGATCTCTGCTTTCATTAAATGTCTGTACTCTAGTCTGCATTATTTTCTTTCTTAACAGACTTACTGAGCCATGTATTTATTTCTTTCTGAGAAATGAGCATATTTGTGTTATTGTCACAGATAACTTGCTATCAAAATAATCTAGTACTTTTGCAGAACTGGCAGGGGGAGTTTTGGAAGGGTGAGAATTTGAGATTTAAACTGTTATTTGTTGACACGTACAACTTTATACTAGAATTGCACTTTTCAGGGTGGGGTTTTTTTGTGTGTATGTAGTTTCAAGTAACATGACATGTAAAATATGTAGTGTGTCTGCTGGCAGCTACTGTAAAAATTCAGACCAGAGGCACTGCTCTCATCTCAGCCACCCTGTCAGTGGAGTTCAGCAATCTCACAGGACTAGCACCAGCAACCTGTTTCCAGGGACTCATAATTTGTTACAACTCAATAAATCTCTGTGTGAAAAGTAAAATCTGAGCTGTAAATCCATCCATGTAATCAGCTACATCTTGCAGTTAGAGCAAAGGAAGATGCTGGGCTTTGCTGTCTGCCTTTGCAGGGCCAGATGGGTTTTCCTGCCCTCCTTTTTTTCAGTGGGTAGGTTTTGGCCTCTGCCCCACAGTCTCTGGGTTCCTGTCACTCACTTGCATACACATAAAAACCACAGATCCTGTAAGAAAGGAGATTGACTAATCTAATATTATAATCTAGGAGAAAAGAACTGTCCAATTTGCATAAAGGCTTAATAACAAGACCAGAATTTGGACTCATTTCCTAATTATTTTGTTAGAAAACTGAAATTCTTTTGAGTGCCATGTGAAGTAAATTGGGCCTTGGGATCCTATAGCATAGTGCCCTTGCAAATATAGCATGTATTTGCAATTAGTGTGGAGAACCTTCAACAAAATTAGTGAAGACACCTATTTAGACTTGTGATGGATGCCCAAGTGAGTGCCAAAGTAAATATTGTTTTGCACTGCAAAACAGTATTTGAGATTTATGAATAACTGCTTCACACATGTAAGTTATATATAAAAGTTTCTTTAAGAAGACTGTTGCATATGGTTTGTGCCTTTTGTTACCCTTGTTCTGGAAGTGACTGCTTGACACTGACAGTTACAGTGACCCAGGGACATAGGGTTTCTCAGAGTCTGTCACCTTGCATTAAATTGAGGTCTAAATCAATCTACAAATGCAAATTTTCCTGCTTGGGGAAGTGTAAGTGAAAAATATCTGTATTCTGAATTAACACTTCTGGAATCTTTAAATCTTTGAGACAGTAATTAAGTGACAACTGTAGTACGAAATTATGTGTTGGCATTGATTATTGAGGCAGAGGACATTCAAGTACTTGTGTTTCTAGAATTGTTCTTGTAGCATGGGTGGTTGGCTCAAAATTTGTGAAATACTTTAGATTATACTGAATTTTGTCTGTTTCTACAGCATATCTTCAAACAATGTCAGAATATTTTCTTAGGAATTTCATCTTTAATAGTTTTTATAGCTAAAACTCCTCCTCAGTTATTTACTATACTAAGTTCAGTGTTCTGACCTAGATCCTTCACAAAACAACCGTATGTTTAGCAATCAGTGATGTGGGTTTTTTTAAAGTGTGTATTTAGGAAGACCCTAGCATTGCATAGTTTTACAAGAAAAATCAGTGCTAACAGGAGAACTGAACTGAGAAGATGTTAGAGGCAACTAATGCTGGAAATAGCTTTGCTTACTTTTATTTTTCTTCAAATTCATATTGAAATTCAAAACCAAGATTGAACTGCTTGAAATTCTTCAGTATATAGGATTTTTCTGCAAGTGTAAAATTATGTATCTGAGAGCCTTCAGGAACAGGGACTCTGTTATCAACAGCTTTTTTAATAGAGGATGGAGAAAGGATAAAACAGGGGGTGAGGTTGCATTTTCCAGACTTTTTCGTTGTGAGTGAACCACCTGCTTAGAAAAAAACATCACAGTAATAAGCTATTGAGCACACCCAGCTTTTTCTGGTGGTTTCCCCCCCCCCCCCCCCCCCCCCCCCCCATTCTATCCAAACAAAAACCCCCAACAAAACAACCAACCCACTCCTCACTCCCCCCCGACAGCCCAC
>JANHGN010007345.1:23352-54151 GCA_024605025.1 Megaceryle maxima | reverse complement strand
TCTTCCTCAATCTTGTTTTAGCTACTCCCAAGTGCCAATCAGTTTGTGTCACCTTTTCCCCTCATTATTTTCTTCCATCTCTTGCAGTTGTTTCTTTTTACATTCCATTCTCCCAGAGTCATACTCAACCTGAGATAACAAGCGATTTTGTGGCTGGCAGGGGTAAAGCTCAATTTACAGGACTCTTGACCTCTAAAGGGCTATCACACATCTATTAACAAATCTGGCCTCTTTGCTGATTTTACTCAGCAAACATTAAAAAAAAGAATGGAAGGAATGCAGTGCTGAGGAAAGATTATTGTGTGAGAACGGAACCAAGTCAGTAATTGCACTTAAATATATAATGAGACTTCAGCCACTGTATATAAGAAAATTAACAATGAAGTGATATAAAAAAGAAAAGAATCCTTGCAGAGTTCTCCTCAGTCACAAGCCAAAGGACCAATTTTTTTTTTTTTTTTTTTTAACCCAGAATAACTTCATCATCCTGTAAAGCTGCTGTGAGATGAAAATTAGAGCCCAGTGCCTTCTCTTGCTTCACATGCCTGCTGGGCACTGGGAGAATGGGGAGCATGGAGGGTTTTTGCTTCCTGCTTATTCTGCCCAGTGCACCAGCAGAGCTTGCAGGCTGTATGACCCAGTCCCAGCTAAGCAGTAGTCTCTTTTTCTTTTATCTGGAACAACATCTATTTCTGCCTCCTACTGACATATCAGCAAACTGGTTATTCTTCCTATGAAGAGAGATGCTTGCTTCAAAGCTGCAGACTTTCTCCTCGCTTGTGGTGATGGGCCACAATACTCACCCTCCTGAGGGAGGTGGCAGATGGCAAAGGTGCATTTCAGACTTAGCCCTTCCAGGCTGGTGAGCCTCCTGGAAGCAGAGGTTGTTCCAGCCCCAGGAAGCATTGCAAAAAGAAAAATCTAAAAGAGGCTGAATTTTTTAATTCATTGTGATCTGTTCCCCTGCCCTGGCTTTTTCTATTAGCACAGACATTCGTGCAGAAAAGTCCATTTCTCATCAAATCTGGAGGCATGGGCAGATGCTTGTTCAGTTTTCAGTTACTATTTGTCAACAGTGACAGCCAGCATTTGTTTAGATGTGGTAGGTGGTTCATTTTGTTTTCCTTTGTGTTAAGCCTCAAACAATGATCCTCGGTTCAGGCTTGTTAATTTTCTACCAGAAAACATATGCATAAAAAAGCAATTTTCCAATCAGCTCTAGTTCTTGCCTCTCCATCTTGATGGCTGTGATTCATTGCCTTTCATACAGGCTTCTCTTTACATTCAAGACAACAGCGATTTTCCATTTTCCTAATTTTTTGCTTCTCCTTTGCATCCTCTCATTTTTACTGCGTGGCCCATCACCTCCTTCAGTGTCCTTACTCAGTGAGGGGACCTTGCCTTGTGATTTATCTTTTTTTTTTGCTTCAAGTTTCCAAAGCTGCTAAAACCCACCTACTCTCCAGCCATGACTCTCAAATCTTGTGAGTCTCCTGGTGAATTGCTGGCATATCTGCCAGCCCCTTGCAAGGATATTGGATATGATTTTAGACACGTGAGTGTATCAGATGCTCATGTTTAGGCAACTCAATATCTTCTCAAAATCAGCACAATGGTATCATTTCCCTTATGGAGACACATTTATATCCATTTCAGGATGCCCATCCTTCATACAGATAGGAATAATCCTACCTCATTCCAGAGCTTCATTACGGACTTGTTAATTCTAGGGAGTGTATTACTGTAACAGCTGCATAAGAAAAAATGACATTCACAATCAAAAGTAACTAAAACATTACTGCCACTGAATACAGGACTCATCAGTAGGTGGGTGGTGGAAATGATGGCTCTATTTTGACCACTTGACATCCACCTACACCAAGCAGAAAATGGGCACGTAAATGCCCTTACCACACTGAGCTTAGCTCCAAGATCTGGAGAGATTTCATTGGAGACCAGAGGAATCCCCCTTTCCTTTTCATTCCTTTGCTAACCCTGAGCACACCCTTGTCTGGAAGTGTAAGGCTCACTTACAGTTTAAGTAGCAGGAGCACTGTTTACATTTCTGCTTGTTCACTGGGATCCTGAAATGCCTCTACAGAGCACTCTACTCTCAGAGCCACTGAATACATTAAATTCCAACAAGATGCCTCTTCTCTCTAATCAGAACTGAAAGACTGACTTCAGAAAACAAATGGGATATTATTTTGTCATAATGGTATTTCGTATTTGTATCACTAGGTCTGAAAGGAACTGCAACAACAACAACAAAATAATTCAAGGAAGGAAAAAAAGATGTCCTAAATAGTTAATGATCCTCAGCAAGCAGTCTGTCCAAAGAAGGAAAGATTTCATTGCCAGTCTGACAAGTGATCTATAATCCTCTTCTACTTGGTTAGTGTTCCCATCCTATCCCAACCCTGCCTTGTAGGTCTTCTAGGAATCTTCATGGAAAGAGAATTCTCGTTCTCACTGCACCCCTGTATCTGTGCTGGCACGTGTTGACGCGTCGGTGCAGCCCTCTGGCACCCCACTGTCTGTCGTTGCACTGCACTGGAGAGCACAGGACTTGCTCCCACATCTGGCACGTGCAGGTGCACGGGGGAGTCGGGCAGTCGGCCAGCCTTAGCCAGCTCCTTGTCTGGCGAGTGCTATCAGGAACCAAACAACAAGAAGACATCTCAGGGATGGGATGAGGGAGCTGAAGACTGATGAAGTAATGACCACCAGAGGTGCCCCAAGACCCCCGTGCATGTGCAACGGGGGGATGACCGCTGTTACCCACTGTGGGTGGAAAAATGCTGTTCAGCCTCTGTGCACACACTGGCCACACGTGCACCGACACAATGAATGACATTGGTTTTGATTATCAGTTGTGTGTGTGACTGCTTGAATAACATTGTGTTTGCTTGTTAGCTGTGTGTATGAGCACCGTCCTTTGTGAACCGGGAATCCTTCACCAACGGGGGACAAGCCCCAAGCCAGCCATTTAGACTTTGTCTGAGCACTGCTTCCCCTGAATGCTGATGCCTTCCACAAACAAACTCAGCATTTCCAAAGGGGCCCAGACTACAGGCTGTATACACCCTCAACTAAAATCCAGGATTAGAAGGGACATAGAGTGGACCTTGAGAAACCCAGTCTGTCCTTCCACCACTGTTTAGAGCAATCTTCACATTGCCGTAACGTGGCTCAGCTGCTCATGTTCATTCATCAGCCGGGCCGTTTCCAGTTCCAGTCCACCCCTGATATGAGCCTTTTCTTCTTTAAAGGTTTTTGTTTAAAGATCTTCTTTAAAGGTTTCTTGATTCTTCATACCTTTTGCATTGCTCCCCAAAGAAGCCATAGGTGTGTGACCCACTGCAGTGTGAAATATCCTTTCTGTGCAGTGATGACACTTCTCTGGGACAGTGAAATGGCTTCAGGATGACAGAGTATGGATGAACAAGAACAAATCAGAGGAATGTAAAGTGTGGTATCTTTAGGGTGCTAGAGGGCAGGGTTTTGCTCCTGCCCGATTAAAAACATTAGTTTTAAGAAAGTTGAGCATAATTGATTTCATTTTAGTTTTGCACTACTTGGATGGTTCACCAGACAAATCATCTTCTTCCTAACTGTGTCTATGTCATCTTCACTGACTTCCTCCTGCCTCTGGAGCAGGGGATTAGCTTCTGTTACTGAGTCTACTTTTTGCCTCTCTCATTCGGCTGCAGCGGGAGAGCTGCAGGGTCTGTGGTGCATGTATTCATGCACGTCTGCCTTGTTCCAGCAAAGCTCCTACTAAAAAACCATGGACAGTCTGTTTGGTTCAGAGTCCTCTGGCTGGGCAGTTTCAGTCAGTAGCTGTAGTAAAAGAAGTACTGCCTGGTACTAGGGACTAGCTTGGCAAGACCTGCTGAGAGGGGAAGTTTCAGCCAGCTTGCACATCAGACTAACATCGGGAGGGAGCACTGTGACATTCAGACTGGAATAGCAACATCACAGAAGCTTACATAAATGTTCTGGGATTAAGGCAAAGCTTTGCGGAATGCAACAAGAGATTTAATCAAAATTGACATTTTCCAGTGTCGTCGAATGACAACAGAGGCAATTGCTGCTGCCAGCAGTGGAGTCAAACCCAAACCAAAGGTGTATTTGTGGTAAATTTTAACAGCTAACTGTTCAAGTTCCCTAAATTCCTTTCTCTGGAAGACTGAGGGGTGTCAGGAGGAAGGATCACCTTCTGTGTATCCTGTCTCTCGTATACATTCCACCCATCACAAGGCAACACTGGAGACAGGATCCTGTGCCAGAGAAATCTTTGCTTGGTCTGTCCTAACAGAGCATTCCTTAATTATCAGATTCACCAGCTGTCCCAGAGAGGTTTCATTACAGTGAGCTTTGAAAATACTACTTAATTGTATTGAAAATAAAGGTCTGGACCAAAGCTTCAAGACACCTGGAGGTGCATAACTGAGTAATAAAAAAAAAATCAGTTATAAAGCTTTTCATGACTTTCCTCTGGCATCACCTCTGTGGGCAAAGCTCTACTGGCCAATTTTTTTTGAACATAGGATGCAGCTGTGACCTAGCCTCCTGCTCCAGCACAGAGGTTCTCAGACTATGTCCCACAGAGCACATGGTACTGGTTGCCAACAGCAGCTGCCTGCTTACATGGTTCTGGCTCCTTCTCTTCATTTCCAGCAGCTACAGCTGAGTTAGAAATAGTTACAAATACATTTAAGTGCTCTTGTAATGGTACTTTCCCATGCACGCAATTACTATCATTTGCACAGGGATGTAGCATATCTCAGTGAAGAGAAAAGGCACCAGCTGTGCACACGTGGATTGTAGTGCTGATGGTCCCAAAAGCTCTATGTCAAAAAAACCCCCAAAAATCTCAGTATTAACGCAAAGAATCCCTGCTATAAGGACATCATAACTAGCTGGCAATGCTTAATCTTTTAAGGTCACTGACTCTTATCACTACTAATACCCTTTGGGTTTCTGGATGTTGGACAGACCTAATAAAGACTCTAGTTTCATTGATTCTCCTGTTAAAAATGTTTTTAAATTGTTGTATTCTTTTCATAACTAATATTTGTCTTTCTAAGGTGCAAGTAAAATGTGTTCACTGAAGGGAAGCCCTGTCTGGAAAAACAAAACAAAGCAAAACAATAAAAACCCCAAGTCAGTAATTGCATGATTTGTAGATTGGCTTCACATGGGTAAAAAGTGAACAACAACAAGAAGAAGAAGTTATTTTTCTTTCTGTCAATGTCACAAATTCAAGAAAGAGCTCTTAGAGGCAATCTGCATCCTTTTTTTCTCACACTTCACAACTGAGACCGTTCATACTTCACTCCTAGCTGTACACATCCAGGAGACTCAGTGTAAACAAATCCCACCAAGGTATTCTCTTTCCTCACAGGCAACACACTAACTTGGACTAACAATGAACTTCATCTGACAGACGTGAAGAAACACCTGAGGAATAAGCTGTTCAGAGGCATAAACATCTCCTCAAGTCTTCTTTATCCTGAGATTTCTTTGCCCTGGATCCTTCTTCCTTTAGGACAACTTTGCAGCCTACATCAGTTGCCAGTAACTCCAACAAAACTGCGTGTAGGACAAGAATTGCTGTGATGAGGGGATATTGCAACCACTCGAGTTCCTTTGGTTTTGGATGAGTTCTCCATGGTGGGGAAGCATGATGTAAGCATGAGAGAGTTCAGCACTGAGGGTTGGATTCACAATACTGAATACTTGCCAGCAAACAGGGGAGGATGGGTTAGGCCAAGATAAAAGGTTAGTGACTTTGAGCATCCTTCAATATTTTCTTTTTGCTTTGGGGAATAGGAACTGTCAACAAATGCTTAAGACAATTGATTTCAAGACAGAGAAAGAACACTGATGTTTTAACCGTCACTTTTCAGCAGACATGGATTATAGAGTAACTGGATTTCATCACTGAAAGAAAAACAAAAACATAGGATGATTTATTCTCTATTGCTATTGGTCTTGCTGCTGACCTTTACAAATAGAGATAAACCCTTTTCTTCACTGCAGTCAGCGTGACCTTCGCTGCCACGCCGATCAGAGGTAGCGCGATCCAACAGTTAGCAAAGCTCTCCTCGGGACCACGCCTCACTTCCAGCCCCAGCTGTGTGTATAGAAAAAAAAAAAAAAGAAGACACTACAGCTTTTCCTCCAAAAAATGCAAAACTGAATATGTAAAAAGGCATTAAGAACATTCTTCCTCTCACGCCAGGCCTGAGCCTGTCAGCGGAGTCCGCACAGGCTGCCATCAAAACTCCCAGGACGTCAGAGTTATCACCAACTCCTGCAGCTCTCCTGCCTGAGACTGCTGGAATAGATCGAAGAACCCTAGATCATAATGCTGGCTTGCCAAAGGGGGGGATTTAGCATGGAGCAGCATCCTTAGCACAGTCCAGATGGCTCTTTGAAGAGCTTTTATTACGCTTTGTTCCACTGCAACAACAGCTCTCAATGGCATTTTTGTTTTGTTTTGTTATCAAGCTCTGGAGAGCAGGAAGCACATGTTTCTGTTGTGTTCCTCATATATACAGTTCAACTACCACCCCATCACCCTTTTGTTCCCAGTGCAATGTGCTAAACATGCTATTAACAGATGGCTATTACAGGATCAGAGAGAAATAGCTCCGGAGTTCAGCAGCCCTAAGGGGTAGCAAATGGTCCCAGCAGGAAAATGTCAATTGAGCTTTATTTTCCTGGTGTGGCCAGGCTCTTTTCAGCCTGGAAGTGAACTGCAGCCTCAGCAAATGCACGATCTTGCCACAGCGGGGGCCTCTCAGATTTTACTCAGAATCTGGGTTTGCATCACATCATGGCTACAAGAAGCAGTAACTGGTTACTCTGGCAGTTCTGATCGCACTGACATGTAAACAAGTCGGGTATTGTTTCAATGTGCATTGCCTGGGGCCTCTATGATCCTCTCCACTGGAGCTCCATGGCAAATCTAGAGGTGGGTGCATGCCTGTACCTACAGACGGGTTGAGCAATAAATCTTTATATTTATCGCTATCCAAAGTAGCATTCAAGTCAACAAAAATTTACAAATAGTTCCAAAAACCTCCCTCAGACTCCTGCAAGAACACAGGCAACATTTCCTTGATTTGTGCACTGGAATTGCCCATGACTCGTCCTGCACAATTTTTTAAGCTTGTTGCCAATTGAGGAGCTATTTCTTAAATCACAGGGAGGCAAAGTCCCTCCTCAGCCTACCTTTGCTTGGGCACAGCAGAAAAGAAGGATGAAGACCCAGACAGAATTATTTAGCTCCAGATTTGAACTCTGGGCCATCATTTGAGCAATATTCATCTAAGCTGTAAATTTCTTTCCCAAATACCTGTTGGAGATAGTTGTCAGAGCAGCTTGCAGTGTGTTGCTTTACCACTTGTTTGCACATCTGTCACGCCTTAATATGTTTTCCTGACATTTGTTATTTTCTCACAGCACTATTTTATAAACAGGAACATTAGGAAGAACGTGAACATTGCAAAACAGGGGGACCAGTCTGGGAGATGACACAAAGCAGAGGATGTCTATTATTATGACCTTTTCTTTGTTAAGCTGAATAAGAAGTCAGAATGTCTTCAGAACGAAAATCAACCTGCCAGTTTAAACAGCAACCAAAGGTATTCCGTGCTCATCTGAAAAGTCTTCTGTGATTTTTGGAAACCCATCTCACCCTTTTAATCTTGTTCAAGTCAGGCACTTTTAAAATCACTCCATGGAAGTGTAAAACATGGGTCTTGCAGATCTTCTTACAGTGTATTTCACTCAGTAATGTATGGTGACGTCTCTATTTCCAAAGAAAAGCACAGAGCTATTGAGAATACCTGGTTTGTGAGCGAAAGGAAACAGCCTAACGTGCTGCCCCAAATCCAATTTGAGCAATAATTTTCTACCTGGATGTTTTTCCCATACGTGTAGCTAGATACAACCCTATGCTACCCAACCAGCCAGACTGAACATGCCGTAGCAGCGTAAACTGCTATAAACTGTGGAGAGTTTAAATGGAGAAAGATCCAGAATAGCCAAATCTAGACAAAATACCTCCAGGTCCTCCATGAAACATTAATTCTGACACAAAAGAAAAATATCCAGCTTGATAGGAAAAAGAGGAAACTTACATGAGAAGAGCAGTAATGACTGTCGTGTCTTCTCTGACACCACTGATGTATTACAGAAACAAAAGGGTGACTTCTACAAATTAAAACTCTGAAAATTATGTGATGTTGACAACATCTCGAATGAGCTTTTGAAACGTGGCTCCGAATAAACACGGGATTTATTTATTCTAAACCTTCATCCCTAACATGTTTCAGAAATGGAGTGCAGCAGACTAATTTGCCCAATATATGCAAGCAGACATACTCTCAAGCAAAGTAATTGCACGGATACTTGTATTAATAGCTACATGAGCAGACTACCTGTCCCCTTCCCTCAAAAAACTGTTTCCCTAGACTATTACTCAAAAAAAAAGAATGAAATTGTCTGTGGCTACTAACATCATAATTAATAAAAGCCAAATTAGTTTGCTTCCTGAAAAATGAAGCATGGACATCTTCACCTTACAGATACCATTAACAGAAGTTTTCACCTCCCTTCACTTACCACAAAATGGAGAAGTTATTTTCTTCTTCACAGATGTTCTTAAATGGCTCCATCTGCTCCTTCTTGCTGCTAGTGGGCAGAGCTGGGACGGTGGTTGAATGCAGTAGTAGAAAATACAAATAAGATAAAAATGGAAATCTAAAATCTTATTAAAAAATTAAGACCAACATGTAATTTCAACTCAAATTCCTTTGATCTAGCTATGAAAAACTTGCTAGCTGACCTGGAACAGCTCTTGTCCTAGAATCAAAACCTCTACCATTAGCCCTTAAGTATAATCACCCTTCTGAGAGTTTATCCTCTCTCCCTGCTGAAAACCAGGATAATTCAGCGTTGTTTTAAAATGGGACAAAGCTTTTGCCTGTTTAGTTTTATAGGAAAACAACCTGCATATTCTTACATCCCCAGTGGAAACACCAGGAAGTTCAGGGTAGTGTTAAACTGCTGGAACATTTGCACTTCTGAACTGATTCAGACTCCTGAGACACTGAATATACTGAAGGAAAAAAAGCATTCAGGCTCCCACGTCCAGGAGAGCAGCACCCTCCAAAGCCACATGTAAAATCTCACAGCAAGTGATCTTTGGGGATCATTGGACTCCAGTAACAAGAGCTGCATCCAAATGAGATATTACCCATCCACTTACACGACAGTATTGTGGAGTGGGTCAGAATACCAACAAGTCTGGAAAACACCCGTGATGCCCAGGTGACAGACAAAAAAGCAAATTTTTAGGAGAAGCTCATTACGTACACTAAAGGCTGTATGATGCCACAGATCCCCCTGCAGGTTCAGTACACTGGCAGACCTCTGTGTGCTATCATATACAAATGTAAGGTGTACATCTGCCAAACAGATTGTGGCCATAAACTAAAGGAAGAAAACGAAAGGCATAATGAATAGCTAGAACCCAGAGGAGACAAACCATATAAATTATGGGGGAAAAAAGGGAAGAGTTTTGGGGTTTTTTTCCCCCACCAGTATCCAAAATGTGAAAACGTATGAAAATTTTACTTCTTCAGACAAGGAGAGAATAAGTGAAATTTTTTTTGCTTCCAAAAGTAACAAAGAGTATTTGTTAAACCTTGAGGAAAAACAAAAAAAAACCCAAAAGGTAAAAAGGACAATACTACGCAGAGACAATACTACGACCTGGTAGATTTTCAGGCATGTCTCTGTCTTCAGGTCACTCTTTCACCGTGGCATCTGGAAGTGACTTGTAGTGCCTCACAGGGTAGAGAGGACCCCATATTAGTGTGATGGTTTGGGCTGGCATAGAGTTAATTTCTTCCTAGCAGCTGATAAAGTGTTGTGTTTTGGATTCAGAATGGGAATGGTGTTAAGAACACCCTGATGTTTCCGTTGTTGCTAAGCAGTGATCAAGGACTCTTCAGCTTCTCATCTTGCAGTCAGGGAGTAGGCTGGGGTGCACAAGAAGTTGGGAGGGACACAGCCAGGCAGGCTGATCCGAACTGGCCAAAGGGATATTCTGTACCATATGATGTCCTGCTCAGTATTTGAACTATGGGGAAATCTGGCCAGGGACTGCTCTTTGGGAGCTGCTTCTGCTGGCAAGTGGTGAGCAACTGCATTGTACATCACTTGTTTTGTAGATTCTAATTCTATTATTTCCCTTCCTTTTCTGTCCTTTTAAACTCTATCTCAACCCACCAATTTTACCTTTTTTTTTTGTTTTTTATTTTCCTGATTATCTCCCCCATCCCATTGAGGGAGTGGGGGAGTGAGCAAATGTCTGTGTGGAGTTTAGCTTCCTGCTGGGTTAAACCACAACAATTAGAAACACATTTCAGTCTGTTTTCCAGTGGAAATAAGGTTAATGTGAACATTTGGTCTATGGGTGCGTGGCTCTGTACTGCTGCTTCTCCACTGGACTCATCAGCGGACTTGACTGCATTTTAGGATCATGTGGTGGTGACATCACCACCAATAATTATGTGGGACAAGAGATCTAAAAAGAAAAGAAATACTGCAAGTTTACATTGAGATGTCAAGCTTTAGGGTGGGGCTGGCCACTAGATGAATGACAGATGTACCCTGTTAATTCTTCTCCCTTCCCAAAGGAGGAAGAGAAAGGGAAAAGAGAGAGAGACTTACCGATTAGAAAAGTAAACTAAACCAGCTTTAATGAAATAACAATATTGAATATCCACAAACACATACAAAACCAGTATTGAACTCAAACCCCTGATGACAATTACGTCACCATTACTACTGACACTGTGGAGGAGGCACTGGGGCAGTCCCAGACTGGACTCAGCAGCAGATGGGAACCAGATTCAGGAGCATTATCACTGCTAGGACCAGACACTGAAAAATATGCTCTTAACTTCAGAAAGTGACGTTTCTTAGAAGAGACTGAGCTGAAAAGTAAAATCACTGAACAGAATTAGTTCTGTTCTTACTTATTCAGGACAGGCGATAATAGAAATTCATTTTATTAAAAAAAAAATCATCCAGTGAAATCAAATTCCACTGAAAATCAGCTTCCCTTTCCCACACAGGTGCACATTTTAGTCTGTAGACTTAGGCTTGTTCTGCTAGTAACATCTTGATGATTCCCAGCTGCATTTTGTCTTTTTTGTTAATGCAAAGGATGTCACCTTCCTGACTCATGCAGACAGAGATAATCGCCAAGTATTCACCAAGCTCAGCTGTCCTTCAAATCACCTCTGAGGGTTGGCAGCAATACCTTTCTCCGAGAGGCTGCTCGCTGTAAATTCTACGAACTTTGCTTTTGTCCCCTTTTCCCCCAGGAGACTTTATAAGCCAGCAGCAAGGTGACTGTAAGTCATTCCAGTATTAGTCCTGATTAAGTTGATTGTCTCAGATTAGTTTCTTTGTGGACTTTGTTTTCAAAAATACCACCATTTCAGTTGCTTCTGTCTTGAGCTCTGAAGAAAGTGATCAAGGTAAAGCGATAAGATAGGATGACAATGCAGTGATTAGCCTGCTTTTCCCAGCATGTTGTTACTGGACCAACAAGCTGAGCAGCAACAAGTTGCTGATCAGAGCAAGCCTTGAGGTTGCATTAACACTGAGCACACCTGGCAGCTCAAACAGCCATTCTGAAGAGGCACAAATTGCTGTTGTTATTACTTGAAGTCACTGCACCACAAGTGCACATGACAGATAGGTTAACAAACCCATTTACAGTCATTTGGCCTTGGCTACCACCACTTCTGGACTTCATTGTGCTGAGGATGCCATTCTGACATGATCTAGAAGCCTGAAGGGAAGGGAAATGTAGCTCTCGGTCTGGCTGGTAATTAGCAAGAAACTTCCACTGTAGCAGAAACGATGGTACAGTGTCTTGAGAACATTATTCTACATGACTGTCAGTCCAGGGACTTTCATCAGTGGTTAAATTCAGCCCATTTTCCTTTTTAAAGTATGGCTACAATCTGAAAAGTGAGTCTGCAAAACACATTCTTAGTGTTCCCTATTTATCCCCTCTCAGCTACTTCCGTGCCAAACATGCTTCATTTAAAACTCAAAAATAAGGCTATCACCTGCCAGCAAATAGAAGTTCAAAGCAATTTCTCACAGTCAAGTTATGTTCTTTCTGTTTCATACATCATCACTAACAGCAACGATTCTGGGGTCAAAAGGAGGTGTGGGGGGGTTGTTTTCATGGTGGATATGGCAACCTGGAACACAGCTCACTTCTGCCTGGCTACAGTGCTGACACTAGTAAGATTTTATTTGTGTCAGTAAAAATAAAGGCTGCCGTTAAGGCAGGGAGTCCTAGTGCCATTTTCATCACCACTTTCCTCAGCATAATCTCAGTTTAAACAAAAGCCACAAAATAAGAATGCCTCCCCAGTGCTTCATCTTGTTTAATTCAGCTTGCCAGAGAGCAAGCAAATTTCTCACAGACAGTGGCTGCATTGATGCTCTAGACTCGTGACTCTTAATTCTGGTGCAATGTATTCAAAGGTCCTAATTACTGGTTCACAGGAGAAAAATGAGGAAAGGCATGGTAAGAAAGTGTCCCTTTGCCCAGTGCCTACTCACTGCCTACCTGTGCAGTTCTGAAGCTGAAAGAGTCTTGCAGGTTGATGATGTGCAATGTTCCACATTATGTATGGTGTACCAAATGAGCGTGGAAACAAGGTTTTCTTGTGTAGTGGGTAAAAAAAAAAGGGAAAAAAAGAACATTATTCCCCATACTTTGATTTGAGAGATTCAGGGACACAGATCTGGACCAAGAGTCTTGACAAGACTAACCTTTAGGTGTCTGACCCTCAGATAAACAACAGGACATTCAGAGAAAGACACAATTCAAAATGGAAGAACTGGTTTGCTGGCCCATAATGCCATCTAAACCAGATTGCTCAGACTTAAACTTAGGTCACAGGCAATACCGGGGACAGGTGCATCCTAAGATTTTCCCCTCTCTTTGCATCTGTTCCACTGCAGGTAACCTTTTTATAACCTTTTGTATCTCACTTGTATTCCTTAGAGTGAGGAAGATGAACACAGACAGAAATTGAACCTTTCTTTCTTGAGAGATATCTTGTTGTCTACCAGGACTCCCAAATCCTTCTCCACAGGGCTGCTCTCCAGCAGATCAGCTCCCAGTCTGTACTGGTGCACTTTATTCTTCTTCTCCAGATGCAGGACTCTGCCCTTATCCCTGTTAAGCCTCATCAGGTTCTGCTCTGCCCCACTCTCCAGTCTGTCCAAGTCTCTCTGGGTGGCTGCACAAGCTTCAGGTGTCTCTGCCAATCCTCCCAGTTTTGTGTCCTCAGCAAACTTGCTGAGCAGACTCTGTCCCGTCATCAGTGTCACTGATAAAGATGTTGAACAGGACTGGTCCCAGTACTGATCCCTGGGGGAGTCCACCAGTTACAGCTCTCCAGCTGGACTTGACACCACTGATCACCACTCTCTGGACTCTGTTGTCCAACCAGTTACTGATCCATCTTCCTATCTGCTCGTCTATCCCACGCTTCCTGAGTTTCTCCACAAGGATGTTATGGGAGACTGGTTAACAGCTCTGTGTCCATGAGGGAGAATGGTGGAGGTGTGGTTGTGAGATTTGCCCATTATTTTTATCTTTAGAGGAAGACCCTACTCCTTCTTCAGGTCCGTGAGAGATCAAGCTCACCACTTGTGCTCCATGATCAGAGCTTCTAGCCTGGGCACCGCTCCTTGAAAGCAAAGACTTGTCACGGGGTGAAGCCAAGGCACTTTAACAGTGAAAAAAGTCTGACTGACTCATTCCACTCACAGTCTCTGCATCCCTGACTTCTTCTCTTTTTTTTTTTTTTTTCCTTTTTTTAAAGCAGTTTCATGCTGGGAAGTGAATCAGGCCTGAGATTAAAGTGCGTCCACATCTGAGGGAAGTTTATGAGTGTGTGCGTGTGAGCGCGTGCATGAGGATGAGGATTAAAGCATGAAGCATGAGAAGCCAAAAGTGAAGTGTTTTGAATTACCATTGCCTGCTCAAAGATCTCTCTGCAAATTGCCCAAATACATATTCCTTGCATCTGTTCCATGGCAGGTAATCTTTTGGAAAAAAGTGTCCTTTTATTGAGCGTGGTAAATTATTTCATTTCAATTGCAACTTTCTTAAGAACAGGGAAAAACAGCTGTCTGCTTTGGCCAGTTTGACCTGTTAGCTATTTCTTGAGAATTTTTGAGGGTTTATTAGCTTATATGAAAAGAGCTCATAGCCTGCCTTTTGTCAGTCCTGAGCAGAAAACACACTGCAGAAAAAATTGGCATGAATACAAACAAGTTCTGCTTTGTCAAAAACATGTAGAGATTTAGTGCTTTGCACTCCAATAAATCAAGACATGAAATACTTCTTTGGAAAATTCCAACATTTCCTTTAAGAAATGCTACTACTAAGTTGTAGTTCAGGTGCCTCCCTCTCCCTCGTTCTCACTTCAGACTGAGTTTCCTCCAGGAGTGACATCTCCTACAATGCGTCACCATCTCCGATTTGCTTGGGGCTGGGGATGCCTCAGGTCAGTTGCATTATCCGAGTGGAAAATGGGAAATGGGTCTGTCTGAGCCCAGCCTAGAGGACTAATGGGTAAGGGCTCCTGAACTGCTTATACCTCAACTCACTACATGGTTGTTTCAGAGTTGAAAGTCTGTTTTTATTTAAAGTCTTTGTATCGACACATTCCCTTCCTCTCCTCTTCAGAAGACACAACACACAACACGGCATGCTGAGTTTTGTAAACCAAACTTTTCAGGGCAAGACTGTCAAGAAAAGCCCTACACCTTGTTCTTTTGAGGCTTTATATTTATTTACTAACACCACAGATGGTCCTAACAGCCACTGCTGCAACAGAAAATGCCAGGGAAAAGAGAAGCTGCTGACTGGACACAAATTCTACAGCAGCCAAACCTTGCATTTTCAGCCATCACAAATACTATGGGTGGTAACTGAGGTACGGGAGAGATGGACCTGGAAAGATGATTTGACAGAACAAGGGGCAGGTTGCTGAGCCACAGCCCGTTCTGTGCTTACGTGTTAAAGAGAAAGCCTTGGCCTCCAGTGTTGTCAGTTTAGTGCTCATAAAATAGC
The DNA here is from genome assembly GCA_024605025.1 of Megaceryle maxima. Taxonomy (NCBI): domain Eukaryota; kingdom Metazoa; phylum Chordata; class Aves; order Coraciiformes; family Cerylidae; genus Megaceryle; species Megaceryle maxima. The sequence continues at coordinate 38,946 of JANHGN010007345.1, read as the reverse complement.
TTAAATGCACTTTACATCTTTCTTTAAAGCAGCGGACGAGCGTGAAATGTGGCAGAGAGGAGTCTTCAGCTAGTCATCTCCTTTGAATAACAACCATCTTCCTTCCAAAATCTCAATCTTGTTCTGTTTACTTCTCCGATTCATTCTCAGCCTTTGCATCATTTATTTTTCCTCTCTGACTTCTAGAAACAGTCATTCACATGAATGATGAGGAGGGGAAGAAAAAAGCATGGTAACTTAGCTTTGTCTACTTGCAGTTGTTGCTCCAGCTTCATCTGCTTTCAGCTGACGGCTTTGCTGAGATTGTGATGGAGAAAGGACTTCAAGGCATGTCCTGCAGAACAGCTCAGTCTTTGCCACGGAGACAGTGATGGGGAAGAGCACATCTGATGAAACTTACCCGAAACCAAGAGACAAAAGAAGTAGTTTCACCTGTGGGAAAGCAATTAATTACTGTGAAAGATAGAGCTAATTTTGCGCTGGAACAGTCTGGAAGAACATACTGTAATCTGTTGTGTGTGTCAGCTGAGTTACAGCTTCCCTTCACCAGGAACATCTATTAAGAATTCAGTATTTTTTCAATACAAAGTGCTCTCCAGTGAGAGCCATCTTCCAGCTAAGGCACTGAGTCCCTTCAGGTTGAAGCTCTATTTCAGGGAAAATATCTCTCCAAAAAGTTCTTGTGAGCTGATATGCATCCTGGTTTCCTAAATGCTGAGAGGGAGAGAAACAAGAGAGAGAGAGGTGTCACCACCTCCTTGGACCTTATCACTGGGTCATTAAGAGCCCCATTGCCTGGTGTCACATGCACCACAATAAATACCCCCCTTCATGAACCTCTCAAGACACTTCTTGTAGCATTTAGGTTTCCTACCCTCCCTAGTCTTACTGGTTCCAGGCGTCCCTGCTCCTAATTTCTGATCTGAATTGACTTTCTATGCAGTATTTTTCTGTTAAGTTAGGTTCCAGAGAACCCCATGGAAAGAAGAAATTAGTTATCGAATCTGACTTTACGTTTGATTGTTAGCAGTACATTATTGAAAGACAGGCACGCTGGACAACCTTCTTCAAAGAAGCATGACTATGGTTTGGCCTGAATACCTGAGCACGATGTAAAACACGGAGGCTTCTCTACTTGTTGCAGTTCCTGACATACTTCATAATGGATGTGCTTTCTAAACTGGAGTTCAAGAAAGACCAAGTGTTGGTATATTAGGAACTTGTATTAGGTATATATTAGGTGTATAATATTAGGTATATTAGAACCACCAGATAAAATCTTGGGAGTTAATTTTGATTTCATAAACTTTTTTTTTTTTTCCTTCCTTTTCTCTGCCTCTAAGTATTCTCTCTTTAGCACACTGTGCTTGCAAATAGTTTTTCCTTATTACTTTCAATTTTTTCACCCATCCCCAATTCAAGATTTATTGCCAGGTCAGGACTTCATTCTCCCTGTCCCCTGTTATTTATAAAAGAATTGCAAGTAGCAAATATCTTAATGTTTTCTGTCCCCTTTCCAAGCGTATTGCTCTCTTCTGACACTGCTGACTTTCAAGGCTGAGCAACCTTCTCAGTGCTGGTTTCCATTCAGAGTTTTCCTTCTTCAGCGTAGCAGTCCTTGACACTTCTGGGTGCACTGCCTCTAAAATGACACTTCCCAGTATCCATAGCTGTGCAACCCATCCTTATGTTGCTCCACACCATTGTTGCATGCCTGCAAAATTTGCTCACAGAGCATTCATGTTGCTCCTCACTTTGTGAGATGACCTTCCACAAACATATCACGAAAGCTGGAGATGCTGACATTTCTTACCCCTTGTTGCTACACTACTTAAATGCTTGCAAAACCTTGGTGAGCCCCAAACACTTCACCTGTGATGTCTTCTGTAAGCAATGTCACAAGGTTTCAACAGGATGCTTAGATACCAGCTAGCTAGACCTTGCTGCTCTGCCACCCCACCAAAAAAAAGTACTGTTGTAACATGCACCGAGTTAGCAGACTAGTTCTGCAGACAGAAAGAGGATGCAGCCTATAAAGGGCTTTAGGCCTGGAAGAAGTGTTTCCAACATCATTAATGAACTGAGGGAATGGACCTGCTGCTCTAATGCTTTGTCTGTGTCTCAGCTTTCTATTGATCTTTCAGAATCACAATTCAACTCATCTGAAAAGGAAAGACAAAATTCTTTTTAGTTTTCCAAAGTGACTGTTCTACTCCTCTTCTAACAGATAGGCTTATAATAATAACATCATTTTCTCTTACTGCAACGTAAAGAAGAGGCAATACATTAAAGAGACAAACTTCAGTGTCACTTGAACTAATGATGTCTCTCTGGTCAGACAGAAGCACAGGGAAAGGGGCTAAGAGGCCCTTTTGTGGCACTTCAGTAGCTCAGCTGCCACTCTCTGCTTGGAGTACAGTAAGGCACAGAGATCAGTCCAGAAGTGCCTGTGGGAAAAAGTGAAATCCAGCCGAGAGCTGAGCGAGTTCCTGCCGTGCCCTGTTTGCCAGGCTGAGGAGTCACAGCACAGGGGCTCTACAGACGCTGCTCTTGAAGGCTGGAGAAGGAAAAGTGCAGCAGGCTGCCCTGGGACAGACACGTTGCTCTAGAGCACCTGTATTTAATTCTAGCCAAGCCCTGAAATTCCTTCTGGAAGAATTACATCAAGGGGACTGTGCATGAAAAGCCACACGCAGTGCCTGGGTACAATACCCTGTCAGCACAGGCACAGAGTCCTGGAGTGTGGCTATAGCTGTCACGACAGACAAAGATCAGCACAAAGAAGTGCCTGTAGTCAGCCTTCTAAGTCTTTATTAGGTTCCCAAAATAAATGTCTGCACTTTTTCAAAAGAATTGAGCACTGAGGAGATCCCATTCAGAGCCTTGCTCTTAAGTATGGTTACCATTAAGCAGGATATTCAGCTCCCATGCTGGGAAGCCCAGATTTGCATAACCACATGCAAATTTTCACACAGCATAGAAAAGAACCAATTTCAGAGTATAAAGTTAGGCTTTTAATAGCCTTTTTGATCCTCATATTAAAAATCAAGTTGCCCCCAATGAGCAGTAGTGCTAACAAAGCCTAGGTTTCCATTGATTTGTGACTGGATTGACAGGAATTTAACAAGATGAAAGCTTCAGCTGAAGCCTTTGTTGCCCTGGAGGGCATGGGTAAGGTGAGTTCTGTGCACGGAACAAACCTGGCAGATTTGTTTATAGGGGACGCTGAAAAAAAATCTTTTGGGGCATATATTTTCTTGAAGCTTGCAGGGACCAAACATAACCTAGACTTTTCTTTTCGTTCAAAGTTGGATGCATTTAGAGAAAATGGCCATGACATTTTTGGAAATAAACGGACTGAAATAATGATGAGAGCTTTATTTAAGAAAGCAATCCAAAGACTGATGCGAGTTGATTTGTAAGTTAATACTGGACAAATGGGAATATTAACTGTCAAGTAGCTGCACTTGCAATGCATTAATCCATTTTGTTCTTCTGTAGAAATACCTCTATTACACAAAAGGAGAGATGTTTTCTCTTCTGCTCCAGTCACCAGCCTGCATACATTTTTCTAAGTGGCCATATACTGGAAGGCTCCCTGTGCATCTTACGCAGTTAAGAGAGATCACAAACTGAATGCTTCAGTGAGGGGCATTAAGTTGCATTCAAAACCCATTTAAATGTTCTCTTTTCCCTCTGTGTTTTCTAACAGAACCTAGGACTCTGCATACAGTTTGTCAGACTGTGTGACCAGCACTGCCTGTGTGATCCTGGCATCCTGGGACTCTTTGATAGGACCTGAAACCACTTTTTGCTGCAATGCTGTGACCCATGTTACTGTGATAATTCTTCCACTGACTCTCCACCTTGTTCCTGGAAATTCTGCTTGGATGATTAAAAAACCCCAACAACCTAAAGGTTACATTAATAGCATTACTGAACAGCCATGCTTACAAGCTTCCCCTGCTGACAGATAACAAACAGGAGTCCAAAGCAGTTACAAGCTTCCAGAGCCCACTCTGCAATTCTGAAAAGTCATTTTTCAAAATACCAAACGTGCTTGAAGAACCTTCAGTTACAATCTGCAGGGCAATAAATAATAGCTTATGTCTGCTTATAGAAATAAAGAACATAAAGTGAAAACTCCTGAAATGCTTGATGTTTACTAATTGAAGCAAACACAACTGCCTGTTTTGTTATCTCTTTCTAGGACTCACTCCCGTGGTCTGCTTGCATCTTGTCAAAAACTTCAGCTTTGTGTCTCTGCAGGCAGCACTGTCTCTGTGCTGCCCATTCACCTACAGGTCCTAGAATCACGAGGTATTTATCAGGGCCTCCAGCTGCTACCACAATATAAGTAATTTTATCAACGTAATGTTTTATTTATCTGCACTTAATGTTCCTATTTAAAGGGGAGAGAATATGGGAATATTAATGGAAAAGTTGGGGGCAGAGAGCTGAGCTAAGTTATTAAGTTTCACCACTTGAGCTTTTAAGCTTCTCTGTCTGAAGCTGCTCAGATTGATGTGAATGCGTCCGTATCTCTCATGCAAATTGTCCCAGAGGCAGCTATTTTTGGCACAGCATATATCCATTGTGGTGTCACAAAAGGTCGATTAGGTCTGCTGAAATTTCTGGTGGATGCTGATTGACTGTGAGCGACATTTAAGTCTTTCAAATTTCATTATCACACCCATTCTCTGCAGGCTGAACGTGGATGCGTGCGTTATGCAACCTCACAACAGACACCCTGAGTTGCATACAGACTTAGGAGGTTTTTAATTATCTGTGTGTAGGGAGGGTAAGAACCTGTGATGATTTTCTTGTAGTGTTGAGGGGAGTTCTTCTCAGCCTGCCACAGGAAGTGACACAAAGCCCAGTGAGAGGAGTGAATACTCGTCTACTCCCAGAGCACAGAAAATTGAACGGGTTTTCCTGAAACGTTCTCACAAAAACACACCTGTCAGCTGAGAATGAAGTGGAAAAGCATCTTCAGCTGAAAATCCAGCTTGTCATGGAAAATGCTAACCAAGTGAAAAGAGAAGGGTGAAATGGAAACTCTTCTGAATCCTGGAGTCTGGTGTTTGACTTCACGTAGACCCTGTAATTTCTGCCCAGCGGTGCCAGCTACTCCGATGCTGTGTGTCTTCACTTTGCTGATCTACTTTGCAAAACTACCAATTTTCATCTCGTTGAAAAGAAAAAAAATTAAGTTCAACCACTGAAACAGAGTTTTGCAAAGAAAAGTGATGGTCTGCTTGAAGACAGTATGTTTTGGAAAGAGTTCTGAAGAAAATATGACAGTGCTGCAGGCTGCTGCGTAGGCGTGCACACACATACACATACACACGTGTACATCTGCCTGTACATATAGAGTGGAGGGAAAGGAACACTCGTGCCTGCTTTTCACTTTCTGTGTAGGTTTCTCCAGATTAAGGCTTGGCAGGATTGCTTGTGTCAAAATTTACTTCTGTGGAGACGCTTGGAGATACAGGTGAAAAAGCTTCCAGCAAAGAATATACTGAAAGTGGATGGAAGGACCTCAAATCCTTTCTCCCCGACTTCTCACATGCTCCTTTAGTTAGAGCAATGTGGTCACCTGTGGCTGTGTAATTTCCAATATCTCAAATAATGCCTGGAATGATAAGCACCTATTGATTCTAATGATTGACAACTTCTGGCAGGCATTTAAGAGAGTTTCAAACAACCTTTAAACCCCCACAGCTGTAACTGAATGTAGACAACAAGAATTGACATTCCCTCTTCATCCTTTCACTTTAAATATAATAACTTGGTGGCAGTGATCGTGTACATTGTCTTTAACAGTGGAGGAAATAAGCTTTAATTTAACAAAGTGATTGTGTTTTGGCTTTCAGAGATGTCTGTTGCCCAGAACAGCACCACAAGCAAGAGGACACCACTCCACACACTGCATCTGTAACCATCCCCTTGGATGGCAGCTTTGTCTTAATGACTCAGGAAACATGGTACTTCTAACAGAGCTCCTTCCCACTGTGCCCAGTGCTCTGTGTGTGTGTAAAACCAGACTTTGCTGTGGGAATCATCTTGGAAATAGGGAAAGCATCATGTTTCACCTGAAGTCTGTCATATCCCCCCAGTACTTTGTCTCTATTGTAAACAGAGACCCTTCTCTTTTTTCTCCTGTCTGTAAAACTTCCCTACTTTGGGCTTTCTAAGTGCCTGCTTTGCTCTAAGTGTACATTTATTTGCTTTTTTCAGTCAGAGGCAAAGATGGTTATAAGAAGAGTACAGGTAAATACAAGTGTAATTTCAAGTCAGAGGAACCTTTAGCAGCTACAGTAAGATGAGAGGAAGCATAATCATTACACAGTCAGACCATTTTCATTTATTTATAACACCTCAGGGCAATAACTGGTTTGATGGGGCTATTTTAAAATCATTACCCTACTGTTTTCTGTATCCCATCCATTCACGTTCCCACTAAAGATTAAACAACCAACTTGGAGGAAAATATCTTTTTATTAAAGTAGCATTTAAGGTACTAAGCTTTTGAGGAATTGAGTATTTACATGAAAGAAGAACTGTAAAAAAAGAAGCATCTTTTCTTCCAGGCACTGAAAATACAGCTATGATTTAGAGAATCCCCTCTCCACTGTAAAAGAAACCCACTCTTTCTCTTCCACACAAATTCTTCCCAGCACAAATCCACTGCACTCTTAGAGACAAGGAGAGACCACAACCAAGCATTAGTCAAGCAAGCTTTCCCTATTAAACTTCCATTATTAAACTGACCCTGCAAAGCAGCTAAGTGCAAACACTTGTTGGGTAGTCGAAAGAAACTAGTCAGCAAATTAAACACATTAAACCACAGGCAGCAGCAGGCTGTAGGGAAGGGGAAGCTCCAACAGGAGAAGGGGAACTTGCACATCCCTTGTGTGATGTGAGATCCTACCTGTAAATGTGGGATTGGAAAATATAGACTGGTTGTAAAAGGATGTTGGTAAATCTGTTTGTGTAGAGTAACATTTTTAAAGTGGTATATCCACTGTGTTGCTGATATTGATCCTGAATGTGCAGTCGACTCATTGGCAGTTAATTATGTGTCATTAAGCAATATGATAGGCTGAATCAGTACTGATCTAGTTTAAACAACTCTTTAAACTAGAACTGGTTTTCCCTCAGTACCCATTGCAAAATTGCCTGTGTTTGCACACACATGGAAGCTACAGTCATGTGCTACACCTGACAGAGCAGAGCATTTACACGTGTACAGTGGTGAGAGAAAAACCCACAAAAGTGTAATCCATCTGTTTCCTTCCCCATTCTAAAGTGGGACAAAGCAATTGTTTTTCTCTTCTGAGGGGACTGGGTGGCACTGGTGGTATCCATTGAGCACCAGTGGGATGGGGAGGCAATTGAGCAAGGCTGCCTGATGTTCCACTAGAATCAGGCAGACTGGAGATGTGGTGGTGTGTCTCAAGTCAGGGCTGTGAACCCTGACTGGACGTGCCCATGTTATCTGGCCCCAGCCAGGCACCCACAGGCACCTTGACAGCTGCCAGCAACTCCCAGTGACTTGGGTCCCAAAGGACATGGGTGACAAAGGATCAGAGCTCCATCCAATGCTTTGGATTACAGTAGGAAGGCTTTTAAAGGCTTCTTGATTTCTTTGTGACACCTTACAACCCTGGGAAGTGTTCCCACAAGGCAGCCTCTTCATCTCTCGTCAGCTGTGAGCACCGTTTGTGCTGGGAACTTGAGTTGTCCCTTTGCTTGCAGATCCCTGATGTACTTAGGGGTTTCAGTGTCTTCACATGCTTGGGCAAGCTATTTCCATTGCCATCTCAGGATGCTCTGTTGGATGGTGATGCGATGTCAAATCACATTTTGGCCAGAGGGATTTGAAAAGACAGATCTTAATATTCGGTGTGCTTTTATCTTAACCAGCCTCAGCACTGTCAATTAATGCTGCAGCTCAGGGGTTCAAAATTCTCTTTAAGGACACTGGAAAAAACACATTGTGAACTCTGTGAGAGGGATTCTTTCCTCTTCCACCTCTGCATGCCTTCCTTGTGCCTTTAAGATCTTAAAGCAGAAGCAGGAGCTCTTAGCACTTCCAGTGTGGGCTGTCATATCATTAGAGCTTCTTGCTCCCAAGAAATGTCTCATCTCCACCAGTGTCCCTGCAGATGAAGGGGTGTGACATGACATCCTCCCTGTGGCAGAAATCCCCAAATCACAGCCCTCCTGCTAAGCCCCTTGTGGGGAAATTGCCAGTGACAAAGTCCACCTCCCTTAAACGGCAGACAGACGGGGGTAAAAATTCTAGTTTCTTTAAATGAAAGCAGCACATATTCTGCTTGGCACTATGTTGCCAGACCCAGGGGCATCAGTGAGCTCAGGAAAATGACTAGGAAAACAAGATCTTAAAAGCTGCCCCTCAGTCTGCAGCCAGTCCATTCCTGAGGTAGGTACGACATTCATGGTCTCACAAGAGTCACCCACATACCTCAGCTAATTTTCCCTGAATTGACATTCCTCCCCCTCTACATTCCTGAAGCAGCATGGCCTTCTTACCTGCTGTCATTTCCCTATTGTTCTTTTTCCACTCTCGAGAAAGTAAAAATAGGGGGGGAAAAAAAAAAAAAAAAAAAAAAAAAAAAAGAAAAGGAAGAGGAATAAATTTTCTTTGTCCAGGTTCACTCTAGAGTTCAAAGTAGTTACCATGTCTCAGCTGAACTTCCCTGCCTGCTCTTGGTTCACTGAAATGGGAAACTTCAGCTGAACTTCCCTGCCTGCTCTTGGTTCACTGAAATGGGAAACTTCTTCCTCTGGGGCTCAAGTTGAGACATTTCACTTTCCAGAAATGGTCAGTCATCACATTTCAGATAATATTTGGTAAAAATTGTGGCAGCTTGTTCACTCACCCAAGGCAGCAGGGGAAGGCAGACTGTTCCTGACAGCCATATATTGTGTTAGCAGTACTTATCAAGAGTACACTTCAGTGCAGGGTTCACAGTTTAGGTTGCTGCTTTCACATGAGATCTCAAGCCCTGTTTCAAGATTTTTCTCTCATTTTATACACCAGTGAACATCATTTTGTTTTATCTTCCTTCCTTATGGTAGGCATTCTTTTGTCCTTAAAAGTACTTAGTCACAAGCTGTGCACGGATCGACAAAAAAACAATAGTCACACTCTGATGGAAAGCTGAAGCCATTCGTATGAGCAGGAAAAAAGTAGAAGCCACAAAGCAAACAGAAACACAGTGAAAAACACACCCATCTTGTTTGTCCTGGCTGTGAAGGTGCTTACTAGTATGTCTGAGAAACGTTGCTTTCATAATTTGAGACTGGTAGTAGGGGCAACTGGAATTTCTCCCCAGCCTTATCTGTTGTTGCTGCTTGCCTTTCTGCTCAGCAGATGCTTTTTCCTTAGAAGTTTATCTTTCCACCTAGTCTGTGCTAAGGGATTTTTTATTTTACACTAAGCTTACCTTCCCCATTTCAGTCCAAACTGTTTGTTCCCCTCCCATATTATAAAATTCACTGAAGTTGCTATGCCTGCCTGGGTGCAGAACTTCTCCCAGGGCTGTGGCATTTCTGGGCTCCAGGCAAAACCATGTTCTTTTGCTCAAAAATCATCGCAACAGGTCACAGCCAAGAGAGGCAGAGCATTGAGATGTGCAAATTCTGGTCCTAGGGTCTTTCTGAAAGCAGAATAGGGACAGTAAGTTATTGATAGGTCCTTGAAAATATTTTAGTGTCACTGGCTTTGCTGGGACTAGGCACAGTGCATGGCACAGGAATGTTTTAGCCAAGGTCAGATCAAAGCTCTTCAGATGCTCTCTCAGCAGGAAGTTCTTATTCTTCATAGATAGTCCTAAAAGTGATTTATTCTGAAGGCAAAGGGGGCTTATCTGCAGAGTAAGAAAATAACTCCATCCCACACTTCCTTATGCAAACGCATTTACATAGGAAGCACTTTGATATTGCTGTGAATGGGCATAATTCCTTCTAGGTGCTGAACACTGATGGCCTTGAAATTCATTTGGGCATGTTTGTCCTAGGGACCGTTCATGCTCTTGAATTAAACAAAGCGCCCGTAGCACATACCTGGGCTGGGACTAGAATTCTTGCCATATGTAGAGTAGGTTCATCTTCAAAACTAATTTTAAATGTTGACTTGTGTAACCTTCATTGTGTCCCTCCAGATGAAAATGACTCAGTCTTACCCCAGCAGATAGATCTCCTTGGAAAGTTCACGCATAAACTGCATTTAAAGAAAATAGCTTCTAATTATGCAAAGATATTAACAACCATCCCATCTGATTGTAATGAGGATAATTTGCATTATTCCCAAACAAAAAGCTTTGTTAGAAGACAGTTATGGCTGAAATGTATTTTGCTCCAGTCCAGCTAATGATCAGAAAACCATTATCCTACTTCCTTTACAAAAATTCTACCGCTCAGAAAAAGTTGGAATGGCCGAAGATGAACGGCTAACAGCCTGCCAGCATATTCCCCATCACTACATAACCCTTCGTCACTCACCGTCGGAATTTCTTCATTTATTTATCTCTTATAAGCTTCCTTCTACTCTTTGTTTGGTTCTGACACAAATACACCATTGGACATACACTGCGGGTTTAAATACGGTCTTCTCAACTGTGCTATAAAGAGCTTGGAACAGATGATAATCCCAGGATGGTTTTGGGTGTGCCAGAGGACAGCAAGATCTTATGCCAGTGTTACGTGCTGAAGCAGAAGAACACTTCAGCTGTTAGGAACAGACTGATCAATCCATTTGTGTTATGAAATGTGTAGATTATATAATCTGGGGAGAGCTCATGTATAGAAGTATGTGTTTAACTACATGGTTTATGAGCCTATATGGGCTGAATGCACACACTGCATAATAAATAATCTCTTAGTGCTATGAACTGAAGTTTCAAAGCAGTCTAATAGAGTCATGTATCTAACTCCCTTATGTCTTTAAAACCCCAGACACAATATACAAGAAACAGGAAAGGGACTTGAATAGTAATTACAAGCATATTTTGAAACCCATAGAGGGAAAACAGTGCATTAAGGGCATTGTAAATTGAGGAAGGAGAGAATGATGAACTATGTTTTCTGGAGCTAAAGGACCAATATACTTTTGTGGCCTTGAAAGTTTATATGAATTATCTAGCAATTGTACAGTATGCTTGTAGCAGTGTTTTCTTTGCAGAAAGCTCTAACTCTGTTCAGGGTTTGATAGTTTATTTCCTTTTTGAAAAGTGAAATTGGATAGAGGGCAGAGGGAAAGAAGTGCAGCTGGTGGGTATGTGGTTTCTTCTTGGGGTTTTTGGTGGGTTTTTTTTTTTTGGTATGAACTGGATATTACTTAATAAGTTGTATCCATACTAGGAGCTGTGATGAGGGATAATGAAATCCCTCCTTTGCACAGAGAATCATCAAAAGGAGGTGGCTTCTCTGCTAATGTTAATTGGTGTCGTTAATGCAAATCGGCAGAGAATCACTACCTGCGAATTTCACCCAGAGTGCTTAAATCTCTGCTAGAAACGTGAAGCAAACTAGTGCAAGGTTTGTGTCATATAATGATCAGGTGGCAATTGGCTAAAATTTACAAGCCCCATTGCATATCTGTCATGTAACAGTTGGAGTGCATGTGTAGAGGTACGAAGAGAAAGACCTGACTGTGTTTTTGTCTCAAGCTCTATATTCTTTTAGACCTAGCCACCTGAATGTCAGTTACTTCAGCAGTTATTTGCTACACAGTTTGTATTTTTCAGTAAATATTTGTTTTGGCAGCCCTAAACACAGAGATGTGGAACTTCTTTGTGCATTGCCAGTGGTAATCATGTTCAAAAGGTAGGGGAGTCATTTTTGTGTCTGAGGGAGAATTCCTGGGCTACATACTAACTGTAGGGCTTGTGCCACTGAAAGACATAGCCCTTCCATTAACATAATTCTAAAATCCCAGTGAAACTACTTGAACTTTCACTGATGATAACAAAAGTGGATACTAGAAGCACCGAAAATCAGATGTCTATGGATTTATGTGTTGTGCTCAACTGCCATTTCCAGGGGAATATAACTTCTGATTGAAATGTTGCCTCTGTTTGGAGAATCCATTCAGGATGAATTCTTCATGAATTCTCTAGTAAGAGGTGGGCTCCTCTTGAAGTTTTTCTCAGATCTATGGCTCTCAATGTCTCTTCTTTCTAGCCAGCTATTTGTAATAAAAATTAGGAGCTCAATTACCTTCTACATATCTTCCTTTGCTGGTAAATGGGACTGAAATCAGGCAGCAAGGTCGACGGTCATTGAGGGGAAGGGATTCAACATCACACAAATCCACTGACTATGTGCATACTGTGTATGTAAGGAAAGAAGCTCCCAACTCAGGCAGCTGACACTGCAATCATTCTATGACCCTTCAGCGTTGTTTCCCCCCATTTTCCTTCCTCATAACACTTTGCTGGTTCCTCTCCTCTAATTCTTTGTCTCATCTTTCCTGCAGCTTTCCTGCAGCTCACTGCATGCATTTCTTTCTCCCTGTTCCTACTGCTATTCTTCTCTTGGGACCGTATTTCTTATCCTCTCCTCCCTGGAGGTTCATAGCTCAGCAGAGCTGCTTTTGCTCTGGGGTTTGCAGTCTGAAAAACAAGGCAAGATAGGAATATTGCTTTGAAACGAGAAGCTTGCCTGAACACATCCAACGCATTCAGTAGGAAAGCTTTTCCCTCCCCCCTTTCCTATATACATTTGCCTCTCTTAATTGTTCATCTCTATTCAAAGCAATTTCCTTGGCATACACATTTTCATTAAAGGTAATGAAGGAAGGACAATTTAGCATCCCACCTGTGACAGCTCACTGATTCAGATCATGATGACCTATTGTGAATACTTGGGCTTCAGTCAAGATTTTGATTAGTGGAAAGAACTAAACCTCTGCATAATTAAGATTGTAGATAGAATTTATTTATTCTGAGCCAGTTTAATTTAAAAGTAAAAGTTCGTTAATTAGATAATAGATGAAGGCATCTCCATAGCATACACTGGTGGACTATCTGAGAATTTATAGCTTCTCTTACTCACTTCATATCCTGAAAAGATTGTCACATGTGTAGTCTGCAGATGGGGGATAATTTAGTTGTGGGTACTATAGGAAAAGCAGAGAAGCAGCTTGTTAAAATATGGGGCTTGAAAAAATTGGTGTGAATCATATCTGAACAATCTGAAATGATTCCTGCTATACTGTCATGTGATAGCTCATGAATGGTTTGACCTAGAAACTTCAAATATGATTTATTCAAAAGGTCCTCATCCCTCCCACTCTATATAAAGAGAGGAGGAGAGGGCTAGTGAACTTGGAAGCTATCCCCTGCAAAAGTGGAAGCAGCAAAACAGCCTGATGAGATCTGAAATAGCTTATTGAGTTTGTCACTGATACTACAGGCTTCTGAAGTCACAAAGTAGGAGAATGGACAGCAACAGTCTGTATTGCTGTTGGAGGGGGAGCTTCAGCCTCCTAGCAGCCAGATGTTCTTTAGTCACACGCCAGCACCGTCTTAATACATAGGGACTATTAATACCACTCTCACCATCCCATACAAACAGCATCCCTTAATTCTGCACCCCCTCTGTTATCTCCATAAACCACAGTGCCATGAGAAACACAATCATTTTCTCATTGATTATGGTGGTCATCCAGTCTCATATCATCATAGGAGCGCTCAGGAAACATTTAGGAGTGAAAGGGAGTTTTTCCTTAGGATGAGTCTTCTACCACCACTATGTTGCTTCTGATAACCATTCAGGGTTAAAAAACTGACAGCAACAAAGCAAACAGCATAACAGTGATAGTGCAATAGTGATTGCAGCTTTAGCAAGAAGGAGTACACAGTGCAATCCCAAAGTACCTATCAGATCATTACAGAGCTTTATGCTGCAGGTTACACATGTGAATTTCATACAGTGTTTATCAAAAGTAAGTACATTACAACAGGAAGTCATAATCACATTTGTGAACAAACACTGAAAATTTGAAGAGCAAATGTTACACAGAAAAGCTTCTTAAAAATACCTGGGCTTGAGGACAGAGTTAAAGAAAAATTTACTTCTTCCCCACTCACAAAAGCAGAGGAAGAATGTGAAAACATAAAGCTAGGGCTCCCCAGAAAATAATGCTTTTGTCTCCATAGTCCTTCCATCTTCTGCGTTCTCCTCCAAAAGCAAAGACGAGCTTGACCTGTGTATCTCAGCTCATTAACATTTCAGGTTGTCCTTCTATCAGTTTAAATATGAGTAGATTATTGTGTATGAGGAGTACAACTCATTTCAATGGCTGAAACTGATGGTCAGAAATGGAATCTCAAACTGGTTTTTCAGCAGAAAAATGGGAGCTCCAGTTATAAGAATGTGTATTGCTCCTGGGAGTGTGCAAGGTGTGTGTATGAAATACCTTTAAACCTGACTTCTATTTTGCTCAGGTAGTCTGCTGTGATATTTAATGCTGGAGTTGGTTTCCTTTCAGCATCATCTTATTCATAAAAGAAGTTTACAGAAATGTAGAGCTCCCACACTTCCACAAGTACAAACATTAGGTTAGTAAATGCTAAGAGGTGTCATCCAAATAGTGAACTCACTACACAGAAGCTGGAGACATCAGGGACATAAACTAACTTGGCAAGAAATAGCTAGCGAATCATATTGTTTGGTTTCTGCCAAAATGCTTTGGCCTCTGACTTTTTTCTCCCTAAAGAAAAAACATGAGAATTTTTTTTCCTTTTGCATTTTTACAAGAAACTGTTGACTGCTCAACAAAATAAAGAAGCCTCGTGAGCTTCAGTTCAATGATGAAAAGATAGGAGGCAGAAAGAAGTTTTCCAAAGCCTTTCGTTTAGTGTTACATTTTGAACAGGAGACAGTTTCAACCTTCTCTTACTCATTTTTACACTTCCATCCAGCAGCCTGTTGCAATCTGCCAGCAAATAAACCACACTGGAGTTATCATTCTCTACTTCTCAGTGAAAGAAGGGGAGGTTATTGTTCTTTTCTGTCCCACTTAATGTTTCTGAGGGTTTGCTGGTCTACAGTTATGTTTTGAAAGCCTCAAATGACACACCAATTGTCAAGTGAAAAGACAATCAATACTTTCTTCAGAAGTTGGCAGCAAGTGCTATTTGGAGCAGTTAATTGCTAATTTTACATTGGCATTATGTTTTTTTATTCCATTTAGTGTCAACTGATACAAAGTGGCATCCGTAGTAGTGAATTTGTGAGAAGTGACCCGGTAGTGAATTGGTGTAAATTCTCTTTACAAAACAAGTGGCTATTTCTGTTACACACTAAGCTTACTAAAGTGTTGGTAATCCTAGCTAAAATATCACTACGTGCGTGTCAGGGAAAGCTTGAATTCTCAGGAGTGTGTTGTCATTTCTGGAGACTGACATGTCAGATTCTTGAACCCTAGGCAGTAACTTCACAATTTTCTGGTAACGGATTTCTCCTGGAGTTGCACTGAAATAGCTTCTTACTACATCTTCTAAATCTACCTTCCACTTCCTGAAAACTTTGGAGCAAGAATTAAATAAATTGATAATA
>JANHGN010007345.1:0-22628 GCA_024605025.1 Megaceryle maxima | reverse complement strand
GATAATAAATTAATAAGAATAATAAATTATACTAAAGAATAATAAATTAATAATAAATAAATAACTTAAATAAATTTATTTTCACTTCGCTGAGATGTCAGGGAGGGGGGTTTACATGCATTCATATTCCACACACTAGTGATGGTGAATGTTACACCTAAGTATGTATTTACACAGTAGCTCTCAGTCTGTAATCTGTGATGTTTGGCCTCTTTTTATGTGAAAAAGCAAGTCTTGTAATTCCGTGTACAGAGGTATTGACTACATCCACCCGGACACCCAGTTCCCTTTGAGGACCACAGCTGGTCTCTGTAATGAGTGTTTATGATTAGTGTGTGCCTACGGTTTCCGAGGCTTCGTGTGCTTCATGTGCAGCTGTTTTGAACCTCAAGTAACGGAGTTGGTTTCGTTGATGTGTGAAGACAGATAGCAACATGCTGCTGTTCCTTACATAAACACACGCACACAGGAACAGGCAGTTGGAATAGAAATAGATAAACAAATGCACGAAAATGATAAGCATAGATATTGGAGATGCAGATATGGAAAAAATACATGGCAGGCAGATCTCTAGAGAAACAGATGGGTAGCCCACAGCAATAAGCATTAGTTGTCTATGAAAGATGGGCAAATGCAGTGGTAAATGACTTGTGACTCTTCAAAATTTAATTTGCCATGAAAGCCCATCATGAATGATGCAAGTGCAATAGCTGGTGGAAAACTATACAGCACTACTACTTTTCTTCTGTGGGATGGAAAGTTATCTGACGGGTTACAATAAGCAAACATGAATGCAGATACACAGAGATAACTTCAGCACTTGACAGCTTTCGAAGTTCATTGTCAAACCAAATTAGCAGAAGTCTGCTATGTATGAGCAGGCAGAACAGCCCACAAGATGCTGAAATGTCTGCACTGAAATCATTGCCTTCCATGGTATTCTTACAACACTCTCCTTCCTCGTGACCTTCATTTCCTAGTTCATAAGATATTAAGGTGCCATGAGCCAAAAGCAAAAGCTGGGTGAGGTTACAACAGCTTTATTTACCTTTCAGTCTCTTTCCTACTTAATTTGCTGGTATCTGTCAATACTGATATGCCTGAGGAAAGGGTAAGGACCATTTTTTTTTTCTCCACAGACCTTGTAGAACACATTTAAGCACTATCTCCAGTCCCTGATAGGCAGACTGTGGTTGAAGTTGTAACCCAACACTTGGAATGGAGATGAAGCACCCACGGAAATCTGGCTATCCTATGGCTGTGGAGGGACTGTGAGGAAGAGCAATGCAGAGAATTGTGCAGTTACACATAGGTGCTGGTTCTTAGAGAACTCCTTGTCCTCGGTTTGGAACCCTTGTTCTCCATTTATCTTATTATATCTATTTTTTGCGTAGATAGACAGCTGTCACGTCTTCGACCCAGCTGGGAGAGCTGAGCACCACATGGCTGTTCACTCACCCCTCTCTCTCTTCCTCCTGGTGGGATGGGAAGGAGAATAGGGAGAAAAAGGGAAAACCCCATGGGTTGAGATAAGGAGAATTTATTAGAACAATGCAAGAGAAGAAGAAATAACAGTAATAGTGATATCAACACCACAGATATAAAGCGAGTGATGCAGAACTCGCCTACCACCTAGAGCTACACCAGGGGCTCCACCCAGAGAGCTTGTGCCTGGCCTGCCCCCTGCCCTTATATAGTGGGCATGATGTCAGTATGGTCTCTAATATCCCATTGACTGGTTCAGTTGGCTATCCTGGCTGTGGCCTCCTCCCAGCTTCTGGTGAAAATTAACCCTATCCTAGCCAAACCCAGGACAACATCTGTAATGTACAAGTTTCCCACAACGTGAGATGGGAACTGTTTTTTCCACAAGGCAACCGAGCCTGCCCTAGAGCTGATGTCTCCAGATTCAGCAGTGAGCTCCTCCCCTGTGGTCCTTCTGCCACACAGGTGTCCAGTTTTTCCATGCTTTGCTAGATCGTCCCGTATGAATGCCTTTAAGTTAAATGTACATGTCCATGTGCACAGTGCTTAGCTCTTGTTGGCATGATGTAAAAATACTCTAAGCCACACTTCCCAGTGGAGAATCCCAAAGCTCTTCAGACAAAATTATCCCTCAGTCCTTATTCCACCGCGTGCCATCAGGCCAGCTTTCAGAGATCCCCCTCCTCTCAGCATTCAGCTTTGCCCGATGTCCTCAGGGAAGTGAGGAATTAAGCAGAATGTCTTTTTAAAAGAAAAGCAAGAGAGCCTTCCTGCTGGAGCTGAATAAAGTTGAGACAGCTCTGTCAGCTGCATGTCTTCACTTTGCAGGGAGCTGTCAGTAAGCTCTTTAAAGTTGGAGAACTTATGCAGGCCAAACAATTGTGCGTGTCACTTGTAATCTACATGCGCAAATTGCACCATGTTGAAAGCAAGAAAATTCATTATTATTTATATAAATAGATCTTGTAGATTTCATTAAGATTAGGTCAGGCTGCAGAGTTATCACACAGACTTGTTTGCGCTTTTGTTAATCTTCATTTGCAAATGCTGATTAGTGCTACAAAACTCTTGCTGTTTACTGTAAAATCCTGCTTCTCTTCTTTTCTTCTTGTCAGGAAGACTCAGGAGGAGGGAGAGGGGAGGGAGGAAGAGACAGAAGGGGGCTTCAAAGCCAGCAGCTAGAACCAGAGAGGCCATGAAAGTATATTTGCTTGAATGATGAAAGGAAGGGAGGGCAGGTGAGAGAAGCTCGGTTGCTATCTGAACATCCCGAGTGGAGCAGGCTCTAGTAGGACCTTTTGATAATGAAGCAGTGGTGCAAGAACAGTGCAGATCTGTGAGGTCAAAACCCCTGGTGACATAGAAACTCCTGAAAACTGGGCAAGTAGTGCTTCCTCCTTGCTTTCCAGTTCATACAGTTCTTACCTCCACCTGACCGGTAATGCACGAATCCTTGCTGGTGGCTGATTAGATGCCCTTCTGGATGTCTGTTATCTGCAGTTTCCTCCCATTCTCTCCGGAAGGAAAGGGTACATAGCAAGTACACTGTATTATTTTGGACCATTTCTGTTGGATTGCTAGATTTTGTGTTTACGTGGACTGACATTTATAGCACTGTAATCAGCAAGCTTTCAGAACTAAAAAAATATAGAAATTATTTAATTGATGTCATTCCATAACAGGTACTTGTTCATAGCGCTAACTCCTCTGGTGAAACTGGGGCTCCAGGATAAGCCAGAGAGATGGAAGGCTGTGTGAAGAGGAGCAACCAACTGCCCACAAAGTGCGAGGAGTACGTGCGTGACCGCAGGGAAGCGGTGCGTGGTGCTGCGGGAGATCTGTGCGCGTGCACGCGCAGCGAGTGTTCTCACACCGGGCTGGAACACGGCGCTTGCCTGGACAGCCTTGCCTATAATTTTTTCATTATATTTTGTGCCGGTCTCTGCTTCCTGCCATCTGTATCAGAATCCCATAGGAATCACAAAAGGAGAAATTCTGACTCCTCTTTTTTCCCTAAGCCTTTCCTTGCCTGTAGGTGCTCCACGTATTCACATAAACGCTAACTGCTTTGCAGACTCCTTCCAAACAGCATCTTATAACCAAGTCAGTTTTTTAGCATCTAATTGTGTTACAAAATACTGAACAATTATATCAGGGTATTAAAAGTATATGAGGTGTGGATTTGCATAGTCAGCATTCAGCTTCCTTCAAACTCCATTCTAGAATAATGGTCTTGGATTGCTCTTCAGTGACGGAGCCCATTATTACATGAACAAAAGTAAAACTGCTTTCCAAAGATCCCAAGGGTGGAGAGTGTGGGAAGCACGTGCAACATTTTCTCAGAGAAAAGTATTCACAGCATTTTTTTTTTTCTTTTATGTGTAATATGCTAGAAGAAATTGTAAGTAAGAATACAGAATTAAGCTGGGTGAATGTGCTGAGGGGTAATCCTTAGAGAAACCTTATCTATCTCGAATATTCAAATACATCAACTTGTTGGGCATGATGGCAATTACTGCACTACATATATTCAATTTGCTCCTGTATATACAATATTATCTTCCATAAGGAACAGTAAACTGCAGAACATATTTCAGTAAACACTGTTCTGAGTAAACAGAAATGTCTTGAGTGTGCACTTCCATGCATAGCAATGTACCAATGAAATACTGCTCTGACAGAGCTGCTGAGTGCAGAGGAGGTCACATCCTCTGAGAAGTTCCTCAGTGTTAGCAGGCTCTTCTTTAAAGGCTGGGAGAGATAGCCTTTAGGAGTTCTGGCATCTCCTAACTTGGGGTAAGAATGTGGGTGTTCCTTTTATTCAAGGAAATTAAAGAAAAAAAGAAGGTAGCTCCATTATTTTTGTAAAGACTGTGCTACAAATCCAGAGACAGCCCATTCCACCCATATATACCCATACAGATGTGTGTGTGTGTACACATATGTATATGCATATGTGTGTGCATGCAGAGATATTTGCAGGTTTTCAGGTTGTCAACTTGTGAAGATGCTGTCTGAACGCTTAAAGCAGAGAGGCTTCCTACCTGGCAATGGAGGTTTGTAACACCACTTTGTGTTTCCCTTCATGTAACCACTTCTGTAGTCTTCATGTGACTGAAATCACCTGTCCCCTTATATTTCAGATAGATGTCAAACAACACGGATGTGCAAACCATCCTTTTAATGTGACTTATTACAGGAGTGTCAAATACGTGCAGCAGTCTGGAGGTGATCTGCTGTATGGGCTTTGGAGAACTTCTGTTACAGAACCAGTATTCAGGCCTGGAGCAGAACAGGAACATTCTGACTGAATAATTGTTGTCAGAAGATGCTGATTCATCAAAATAAAGCTTATTTTCTCAGAAAAGGGCTAGCTCCTCTGGCATTTTCCTTTGGCATTACATGTTGACTGCTTTTCAATTAAAATGTTTCATTTGAGAGGTCAAGATGACCTTTCTGTTTTAGAATAAAAAGTGAGTTCTAGTTTAAAAATGAGAAAAAAATGACACATCAATTAAAAAAACCAAAACAAAACAAAACAGTCTTTTGAAATGTTCAGGAGATACCCATTCACCCATCCAATTGATCATGTGGAAAACTGAAATATCAGCATCCTTCTCACTTGAGGTGGGATTCTTTTTAACCACTCAACAGTTTCCACGGTGTTGTTAAAATTCTTCCCTTGCTCAGCTGCATGTGTCTCTAGTCACAGTACTTTTCTGCTTGTATCTCCTTCCTCTCTGAAGAAGTTCTGCGTTGTATGTAGTGATATCTTCAGACATAATTCAAGGGCATAAGCATTATATACCCTCTCAAAAGGGACTGAAACCCTTCCTCCTGCTCTTTTTGATGCTGCTTCACTGTAGGGGCCAGTAAGCCGTGGACTCAGTGGTGGAAGAGACGTTGCTTTTCCTTTCTAATTGCAAAGCAGTGAACAGAGAACACCTGCAAAGTCATGGTGAGTGATGGGGTGAGAGTCTCAATTCCAGCTACAGTGGGGGAGGTAGGGTGGGTGCAGTGGGGTGGGGGTATGAAATTTCCAACAGAAGACAGTAGCCTTCATCTGAAGAGACAATAACTTCTTACATTTTAACTCAGTCACTTATGACCACCTGACTCTACCCTTGAGCATTAAGGATAAAAAGCTCTTTTAAATTGACTTAAGTCCACGTAAAAGGTTGCACCAGTTCAGTTAAATTCATTTTAAAGCTGATTATTTAAATCAAGGCCACTTTTGTGTGCAGACAAGGTCTAAGTGTTATGCTTTGTGGTTGTAGTGAGTCCTACAGAGGGAACTGAAATGGCCAATTTTTTCTCACAATCACACCCCACTGGGACTGAGAAAAGAGTTGAAAATTTGCAGACTGAAGATTGAAATTTGGCTTTCCTGGACACTTTCCTATTCAAGGTATTCCAAAGAGCTTTTCAGTAATAAGCTGGATGCTGGTGCTACAGAGACTGCACAAACACAGAGAATGTTAATTCAGCAGCAGCAACTCCAGAAGAGCTATGGTGGTTAAGGTCTCTATTACTAAAAGGCAGACTGCTGGCAATGTGCCTTACAAGTTGCTTCTCTGGCACACCCCTGTGGATGGCCTTCATCCTGATGAGCCTGAATTTCCATCTGACACCAGCTGCCATTGCAATATTCATGTCACTCTTTAGGAAGCTGCACAGCAAGCCTACATGCATGGAATGGATCCTGGGAAGTTAGGGAAAGATGATGTGAAGGTGGACTGGAATGGAGCCCTCCTAGGTGGGAAAGATATGGAGACAGAAGCCAAGAGACCAACTAGCAGTGCTGAGCTGGAGTGAATATGTTACAGTGTCTGCCAAATTCAGGCTGTAGAGAAGCACTCTCAAACACTTTTTCTTGGGCTCTCTTGGTCTTTGGCAGCTAGACAGAGACTGAAAGCTGCTGCTGGGTACATAAACAGTCAGAACCAGCCTGCAGTTATCACACACACACACACACCCCCCATTTCATCATCTGGAGGCATCTCAATTAAATGGAATTACCATCCCCACCAAGCCATAGCTATCACTATTAAATGTCATTAGGCTTAAATTAGGTTTGCTCCAAGAGATGTCCCAGTTAAATGAATTTCCTGATTAAGTCCAAGTGGCATGTACTTTAATATACTCTGTTACCATACATATGTGGTTTTCCTAATTTTATTGTTTTCTTGACTCCAAGTTTCTGGCTGTCATAGCACTAAGTTCTCAGTTAAACCCTCAAGTGCAAAAGCTATGCCTACACAAGCCCTTTTATCTTTGCAATGTCATTTTCCCGTATGATTAGAAGAAAGAGAGCCGGTTTCAAAAAAAAATAAGGCCTTGGTCATGTAGGGAAAATTGGATCTGTAAAGCTAAAGCTAACACAGTTGATTAGGGAATCAGCTGAAATCTTCAGCAGTCTGCAAGCTCTTGAAGGGCTGAGTGCAGATTGTGTACAAACAACCAAATGAATGAGGTATTCTTAATTTTCCTGTCGGAGTTCCTGCTCATTCCCTCACAGCTGGACTGGAATGAGCCCAGGCTAACTTTCCTCGCCATGGTTGTTCAGGGATGTTACTGTATGGGTTGCTGGCCCTTTCCTTTTCCTTCCTCCACATCTGCTTGCAAATTACTGAACTAGAAACTTGAAAACTTCCAGCACTTGGCCATTGAATACTGAATGGATTTCCAGTGTTTCAAGTGACGGTTTGAAAATCTTGAAGAAAAATTGACTAGATGATCTCTACAGGTCCCTTCCAACTCCAAGGATTCTGTGATTCGACAGAGCCAAAAACCATGCTAAATCTGGTGTCCTGGCACCTGATCAGCAATAGCTCTTTTGCCCTGTGTTCGTGTAACTTCCTCACGACAGGACACAGCCTGGAAATGCACAAACATCTGTGGAGGAAGAAAATACTTCTGAAGTCCTGATGTGCAAACATAATTGGCAGTCCCATCACTCTGAATATGCCACCTGATACCAATTAAGGAAGTGTGCAAGTATATATAACTGGAAACAAAGTTAACAATTGGGGTGGTTTAGCACCAAAAGAAGTTTCCCTGAGAGGTTGTGCAACCTCCATCCTTGCAAAACTTGACCAGACAAGATCCTGAGCAACCTGATCCAACTGGAAGTTAGCTTCACATTGAGCAGGGAGTTGGACTAGAGACCTTCAGGCATCTTTTCCGAGTTCAGTTATTCTATATTTTATGCAGCACCTCTTCCCAAGTAACACATCTTCTCTGTATCCATTTTCTAGTGAAATGAATGGGAATGAGATACCTAAAACTCCTGGAGATCCCAGTCTGTGGTCTCCAGGCTTCTGACCTAAAATCTCAGACAACCTGCTGCTCTGAGAAGTTATATGAAGGAGCTAATCACCTGGCTCAGCTTGAAGCCTGCTTTTGCAATGGATGAAGCCCAGACCAGTCCTGAGGTGAGTCTAGAAAAAACCTACCCCTCATCTCTAAGCCGTCCTGGGAGCTTCCTAAGGATGTAGAGAGTCAGTAGCCTTTCATCCATGAAGCTCAGTGAAGGCACTGAACAGCTCTGTTGCTATTCAAACCTGTGTGCTATCTGAAGAAATAAAGAGAATTAGAATGTCATAATGCAGTGCAAAAATGAATGAAATTTGCCTCCATCATAGCTCTCTCCATCAGAGATTTTGCTTGAATAGAAATCCCCATTTTGCAGATTGAGGCACAGAGCAATTTAGTTTTCTGCACAGCATTACCTAGAGCAAGGAATTGAACCTCATTTGCCTCACCAGCTAACCTGGTAACTGTGAAAGTGAAAAAAAATAAATAGAGCTGATCTGAGTAAATAAATTTATTTTCTTGACTCAAGTTGACATAGCAGTTGATTAGGCTGGATTAAAAAGAAGAGCAAACATACATTTTCTTTGTTATGTATGCTGACAGTATGCTCTGTGTAACATCACTGCATGGAGGATGCTTGCCTGGACTGTCTGTCTGGCTCTCACCACAGCTGTCAGTCACAGGCAGACTGGAAATTACAGCTCCTTCTTTGGACTGACACCACCCACATTAACGTGTTCAAAATAAGCTTTCTATTTTGACTTTGCACCTAAAATCACAACCTGAATGCTTTTCTGAATGCCCTTGTACAACAAAAAAGCCTTTGTCATCCTTGTGATTTTCCATGGCTGCCTCAGGTGTCTGCTCTGCCACACACAGCAATTATAGGACAAGGAACCTGTCTGTCAAGCACAGATCCAAAAGACACCATGTTTATTCCCTCCCCTTATTTGCTTTCTAGCTGGCACAAAACGCTCTGTGACCAAGGTATGCACTTTGCCTTGGGACTCCTTTTCCTCTTATGCACATAAATATTGTTCATACCGAATATAACTGACTACTCGAGTCACTCATTTGAGTGGACAACTGTAGACTGAAGGCTGCATGCTGATGCCCGAGTAAGTTCACCCAGGTCCTGTGACTAGTGCTTTATTTGACTCACTTTCTGCTTCTCTCCTCTCAGTGTCCTCCTTAATCACTTCCCAGAAGCAATAAGCCTTTCTCCACTCAGCGGGTCTGGGTATTTCTCTCAAAGATGTACTTCATTCAGGACCAAAGAAAAAAGCTAGAAGAGCAATGCCCTTGACTGGGAAGACTCAGGCCCATTTTGCTCTAGAAGTAAGACTAAATTGCAGTGTCTGTCAGAGCATTCTCTGTCTAGGGCATCTTAGGAAATGCGGTGTATGCCTCCTATACTCAGAATAATGACACAAACCATAGGACATCCAGCTCTGCTCTCCATTAGACTAGCAATGAATACAGTTGTCCTTGGCAGGATAGCTTCTGAGAAAAAAAAATAAAGAAATTTGAGGGACGCACGTTGTCTTTAGAAAAGAGTAAAACATGCTCTGAGTTCTTGACTGATACTACTGCAGTAATGCAGTAGAATTTGTCTTTAGATATAGTTTATATTGTCTTTATGCCCTGGAATACATCATCCCTTCTGCATTGCGCCCAGCTCGTGGTTTTTTTCCACCAGGTTGTTTTCCTAAGAAACAACAGCTGAAAGCCTTCTTATGATCACAGCTACCAACATCATCCAAAATTGTACAAAAGCAGCACAAAAGCACAAAAAAGAACCAGAGTTTTTCTGATTGTATTTTCCACAGCTCAGCTTCATTCTCTGCTTATTGATGTCCACCATAAAAATAAAACACAGCCAAGTCTTCTTTACCAGTATTCCCATGTATCAAGAAGACAGAACCAAGCTCTTCAGAATGGTGCACAGAAGGAGGAGACACGCTGGACATGAACTGAAAGAAGAAGAGGTTCAGGTCAGATATAAAGAAAAAGGTCTCACAATTTGGACAGTCAAGCAGTGGAACAAGCTATCCAGAAGGATTGTGCATCCAATTTCCCATCCTTGGAGTTTTTGAAGACCTGAAGGGGTACAGCTATGAGAGATCTGCTCTAACCTTAGAGCCAATCATGCTTTGAGCAGAAGATTGGACTAGAAGCATCTTGAAATAGCGTCCAACCTGAATTACCCTATGGTCCCATGAAAAAGCAACTTTCTGTATGCTAGATCAGACAACAGGGAAAGAGACAACCTCCTTACCATATGGTTGTACAGACTGCAAACAGCAACAGTACAGAGGGAATGGCTGGTTATGATGCTCATGAGTTTCTTTTCCTTAGAATGCTAGTCCAAGGGAACAGAAACAATGTCTATGTTTTCTTGAAAGTCTATATCCAGCCAAGACCGAAGGGTTCCCAATGAGCATCTTGTGCGTTAGCGTATTCTCTGTGTTCAGACATGGATGGTACCCAAAGATCCCTGCATTCCGGGCTTGGAAGGGCTGGTGTTCATTTAGGAGAGACCTTTTAGATGAACAGATGTGGAGAATCATCTTGTTTAATCTGATGCAATCACACAGGCCACAGATAGGATTTTACCGTATCTTTTCTTGTGGTAAAGTAAATGTTATTAAGCCAAATAGCTTCTGTTCCTACCACCACTGAGACATCAGACCAAAGGACCTTGCTAGCACACGGTCCCTCAAACACTGAGGTGCTGCCCCCAGGCTTATTTATAGCAAGCCTGGTTTGATTCTTTCCCCCCTTGGAATCTAGCTTAAAGTTCTTTCAATGAGCCCTGCTATTTTCTGTGCAAAAATCCTTTTCTCCCTTTGAAAGAGGTGTACCCCATTTGTTGCCAGCAGGCCTGGTGTGGTGTAAACTGACCTGTGATCAAAAAAAACCCCCAGATTTCTGTCCAGGACACCAGGCTCAGAGCGATAGCATTTTTTTGCTGTGGCAATATACAGATGGCAAAGTGCTGTAGGCACCTAGCAGAGGAGTCAAAAAGGAGCACAGTCCCAGCTGCTCTCCACTGAATGCATAGGGTTTAGTGGCTTTGGATAATAAGCAAGCTAGGAAACTTTGAGCTATATTCAGATTAGCTGGCATCTAAGTCCATCCCTTGCTACCAGATGGAGAAATGCTGCTGTTTTCTGTTGTTCGGGCTGCTTCCCTCCACCCACCTCCTTCTTTGTGTTCTGGAGCAGCTCTTCTCAAAGGGCTACTGCCTGAGAACTGGAGATACATCACAAATTGCATGACTGTACCAAAGGTGGGAAATAGACAGTGTTTGCACAGGAACAACAACTTGGCTACTTCCATCCAGTACAGGAGTGGGACACAACCTCTCCAGTGTATTTTTCACACACTCAGTGAACGTTGACTTGACAGCAGATAGTAAAAGGTTTGTCTGAAGTATCTCTGATCACAGGACTTCCCTGGCTTAGTTGGATCACCCCTGGCTCTGGAAGTATAATTTGCATTAAACTGCTCACCGTTATTTGTGTTGTTTACCCTTGTGAGTTTAGTTCCTGCTGCCTCAACTTCACCCAGAAATGCCAAGATCATAGTCCATGTGTGCAGAACATAAAAATGTACTGGGCACCAGTGTGGAATTATGTGGGAGAATGTGTGTGTGTGTGTGTGCAAAGCATGCTTTTATCTGAGCAAGAGTAAGGTAGCGAGTAACACCGTACCGTATATAAATGTCGCAGCACGTGTGATTGCATGTGCATGCAGGAGGCAGTTGCACATGTCTCTTTAACTCCAATTTGCTTTTCACCCTCCTTAAATAGCATTTGTGCCACTGCTTAATGAACGAATGTAGCAGCTAGCATTACTGGGATGATGTTTTTAAACTCTGTGTGCCTACTTCAACCCCGTATACTGTGTTTGTCTTGTCGTCTGTGCCGTGGGCAGTATCCATGGTTGAATGGCTTTCTCATTCTGGAAACTAGGGTCTGCCAGTGCTTAGCCACCATTCCTTTTGGCAGTTTCTGTTTCCTACCAAACCACAGGTATTTTGTGGTTGTATGAAAGACATAAAAATACTGTGTGTGCCATGACCGAACAGGGGCATCTGAATAGCAGCCTTGGCAAGCTTTTTGCCTCCCTTCAGAGGCAAAAAGACATTCATGTTGATATGATAGAACCACAGGAGATATGGGTCAAGGTTATCAGTGCCAAACAAGAAACGTGACCATGTATCACTTAATTTCGGTATAGAGCCATCGGTGCATCCTCTCTTATGGGGACTGCAGATCAGTGTCAAGGTACTCTTCAGAAATGGAGGAGGGATAACCTAAAAATAAATAAATAAATAAAAAATCACAACTTTTGTTTCATTTCAAGGGAAAAAAGGAGGCCAGGTGGATGTTCCCTCATGCAATGGCATGTCTGCTTTTGTTCCCTGCTTTGCTGGTGGGGATCTCCAGGAAGCTGGGGACACAACTGACTTGGCTATGGGCATTTACTAAAGCATTTCAAATAGAAGAGGATGTACAGTCTAAAGGTTGATGCAGAGCCTTTGCCTAGTCTGCCTGCAGCCCTCTTCCTCTTCCCCCTCCTGCCCTTTGCGGGGAAGCTGTGCTCTCCTAAAGGAAGCAATTCAGCATCCCGCTCTAAACCCTCTAAACCTCTAAACTAAAACCTCTGAACTCAAGTGACTTCTGGGCTCAGCATGACCACTTCAGTGAGAGCCTTCCTGATAAATGTTAAACATTACAGAGCTTTTTTCTTCATGAAAATAAGCCAAGGCTTAAATGTTCAATTCCTTTTTGCTCTCTGCACATTTATGTTTTCTCTAAATGAGGCCACGTACCCTAACTCTATTCCACCTCCTCCCCTGGAAGTTCCTACCCTCTCATTATTTTCAGGCATCAAACTTGATTCGGTAAATCTCTTCTTTCAGAACTGTCATGTTTTAGCCTCAGAACACAAACACAGTATTTGTTCCTAGCATGCTTCCTTTTTAATGCTTTAAAAGCTGTTACAAATGTCTTGTTTCCTCCCAGCCATAGCTGTATTAGATTATCTGTTCTGGTTTTGTTGTTTTTTTGGGTTTTTTTAAAGGAAAAAAGTGAAACACCTGATGCAAACTCAGCCCTTTGGAACTGCAACTGATTTATAACTTTGTAGTCGCCAGACCAAAGGTTAACCCCTCTCGTCAGTTATTAAAGCTTGCACTGGATGCCAGGAAAGAGCAGCATTTGTCAAGTCAAGATTTCTAGGAGCAAAATTGAGACACACAATTTCCAGAGTGTATCTGAAATAGGCAGCCTGTGGGGAGAAAGCAGCTTTGTTAAAATTGCAAAAGAATGAAGAAGGAAGGCAAAGTGAAACCGACTGCAAGGGACTAAATGGTTCTTTTCCCATGGTTACCCCAGGATGTGATGGGAAGAGAGCTGCCCTGTAGTCTGTCTTTTTAGGTGGTGAAAGCAAAGCACCAGCAGAAACAGTTATCAGAAGAGGAAAGTAAAAACAAACATTCCCTACCAGTTAATCCAAGATTTTACAGTGTACTCCATTAATTTAGTATAATATGCATCGGACGTGAAAGAACATAAAATAATGCTGATTTTTTTTGTTGATGAAGAGTAGCATTTCTTTAAAGCAAATGAACGGAACCTTTTCAGCATCAGGGAAGAAATGCTCACTGACATCAAGAAAGAGTTCCTTACAAAAAGAAATCTTCTCAGAAAAACATGACCAGCAGTACCTGTGCTCTTAAAATAGAAACGAGGGTACCAACCCCCTCATTACACAAATCCTTAATTGACAAGATGTGCCAGCCCTATCCAATCTGCAGTGGGCAGGGGCTGGCTCTTCCCTTCTTTGTGCAGACAGACTCTGGGAGATGGAGGAGTGGAGGCCAGTTTGTCTCCTACAGAGCAGAGACCGGTCATGGGAAGGCTGGGCACCCCCAGCAGGGCAGATGGGCAATTAATTCCTGCATTAATTTGCTCTGCTTCTTTATCAGCAATGAAAGCTTTCCTTTGAGGGAAAGCCGGAATTCCAACATCCTGAACCCAACCCCCAGCACAGGCTGGTTCCCTCGCATCACAGTCTGGTGCATCTCACTGCCAGAGTGCTCTGGAGGTTGCTGCTGCTGCACTCAGCAGAGTGCAGAGCAAACTTCCACTCGATGAAAAATGCAGGGCCTTTTTCATGATATAAGGAGGCCCAGAGTGAAAAGGAGGATGGTCACTATAGTGGGCTGAGCAAAACTGGAGAGTGGAAATCTGCATCTATCTGTGGCTGTAGCACTGCAGAGCTCTTCCTTAACTGATCTTCATGGGCAACTCTCTTTTGTTTGGGTTCCTGGCTTGGACACAAAGCAGGCGTGCCCTCTGGCTACTGCTAGTGTAGCTTAGAAGCACTGCGTGCTTGATGCTAGCCCTAATGTGCATGCTGGGGCCTCTCTTTTCCTCATTTTGTACTGGCTTTTATTTAGGTCCTCTGCTTGTTTATGATTTATGAAGCTTTCACTCTGTCTATCGCATTTAACAAGCGCTGTGAAGAAAAGAGAAAGCTTTTAGCTCCAAGGCGAAAGGGGAAAAGCAATGGTTTCTCTTATTCCTTTAATGCAATTTAAAGGAGACTGGAAGTTAAAGAAGCCAGAAAGTGAAAGATTGGATGGCAGAGAGAAAAAAAGAAAACCCTAGACACCTTTCATTTTCCCTAGAGAAGAATGTTACGAAAGACAAAGATGGCTTTTCCCCTCCAGCCCCCAAACAAAAGTGGGTTTTAGATACACAGATTGGATTTGCAGCTTCCCCTGATCAGCCTGGCAGGTAAAGATACCTTGTACTACCCTCATCATCTTTTATTATCTCTACTAAACCGAGTCAAGTGTTATTTACTTAAAAAGGACATGGGAGGATACGTCAGGCAGCTCAAGCAATAAGGGAGTGCTACGGTTTGTTTGAGATGCTACAAAGCTTGGGGGTCAGGAAAGAGGCACTGCAATAAATCACCCATGGTTGAGAAAGCCACTCTTCCTAGGAGTGGAAATGGACAGGACATCTGGGATAACCTTGTCCGAGGCTGCCGCTCTGGGTCTGAGCAGAGGCTGTTCAAAGGGCTTGGACTGTAGTTCTGTATCACTGACCTAAAAGACATTTCTAAATCCCTTTGGAACCACCACCAGGTGCATTCCCATTAGTTTTCCAGCAGATTTCATCCTCCAGAGGTATTGAGCCATTTTCTAGATGCAGTAAAGTCAGTGAGCCAGGTCCTTGTGCTGGACACCATCAGATCTCAAAGAAAAGATGGGATGCCAGCCAATCCTTGGAGGCATAGAACTTCATCTGGTCTTCATCCTTAGAAGTATTCATACTGAAGCTCCTTGCTTTTGCTGGAGACCTCTCTAAAGAGTGGAGAACTGATACAACCATGGCTTTGAGCCTTTAGTGTCACCTACAAAGAGATGTTATTTAATCTCTTTTTATAGACACAGAATTCAGGTTAAGCAGTCTATTCAGTCTTTATGAGGCTTGCTGAAGTAACCAAAGAAAAAGTCCACAGGATTAACAGCCTTTGGTTCAAGTTCAAAAAGATTAAACTTGTCATGGTCATGAGGGAACCCTTCTAATCATTCTGCATAAAATTATCTTTTGGTTTTTTTTATAGCTTTGTTACTGTTTAAACTCCTCAAACTCTGATTAAAAAATAAATAAATTAACCCCCCCGTTTTAAAAATCCAAAATTCACAGTAGATTTATCACTGATGAGAAGTTCCTCTTCACTTCTTCAGTCTTCTGAGAAGCCTTCCCTAAACACTGGTAGAAATAATGTGATACAGTCCCAATGACTGTGAAGAGAGTAAAGAAAGAAACATGGTGAAGATTGTCATTCCATATCTTGCATGTCAAAGAAGGGAGGAAAGGCCTCATACACAAATGTTTTCCATACCCAGGCCAGCTTTCATCTCTGCAAACATAAGTTTTAAAGCACCTGCAGATAGAAACTTAACATGAAAGCACCTTCTCAACCGTAAGTCACTATAATTAGTTCATGAAAGTGACCAAATTATTTAAATGAGATTTAATTATAAAGATTGAAGAGATTACTTCAGGAAAGCAAACTGTACACTTCAGAATTAAGACAGAAGTAAAAATCCAGCCAGAAATAAAATAAAGAAATAAAAAATACTTTAATTATCCTTTCTCTTTTTCCTCAGACTGGTTGCAGATGTATATGGATAGCAATCATTGCACACATGCTGCCTTTTGGATCTGATACAATAGGACATGGGTACCAGCAACCCCTGCTCTTCACCCCGGGGACATCAGAGAGCCCAGCACAGTCAAGAGCACGGCTCCCCTTGATTTCCATGGGCTTTGAGGTATGGGGGAGGCAATGATTCATGAAGGCTTCTCCATTTTACCCGTAATTCTTCCACCTGGCCACCTCCTGATTGTACAGTTTTGCTAGTACCTAGGCTCTTGCTCCAATATATGCTCCAGATTGATAGGTTTCTTCATCCTGGGTCTCCCACTCACTCCAAACCTCTGGTTCTTTTAGTTTATTAAAGGTCAGGCTTCAAGCAATTTTCTTGCCTGGATACTTCTTATTCAGTCTCAAGTGTTTTATAATTAGATCCTAGAGCACTGTGATGTATGTGAAAGGTTATTTATAAATCAGTGTGTAATAACAGCATAACAATTCTGCATCCATTTGTTAAAGAAGAGGGAGGGTATTCTGACTGTCCAGAACAATGTCCTCAAGGTGAGCCTCAGGCAGGACCCCAGGGCTAATGAGCACCATTGCTGGGGGTAAATTGCCACCCTCTCTTTGAGAGCTGCAGAGACCCAAAGCACAGAACCGGGCACTCTCTCACCTCAGTTTTGTGCCTGGAGTCGTCACTTAAATTATGTGTGAATTTGTAACGTCACTTGGAAGTCAAGAGCCAGACTTTCAAGGGTGTCAAGATGCCTAAGGGTAAGGGGATTTTCACAGTGATCTCCAGCTGCAGTGAATGAGAGAAGGTGCAGAAGGGTTCTTTAGACACCCTAATGCCTCTGAAGACCCGATTTTTCATATTCCTTTGCTTTTGCAGCACAACCAACGGCTGCCTGACTGGCAAAGAGCCAAGTTTTCACCCTGTCATGAGCACATTTAGGTCTGTGTCAGAAGGGTGCTGTTTAAGAAGCAGAAGGTGTTTCTGTATTTGCAGGAAGCGTAAATGGCTACCACGGCCCAGCCCTTGACATACAGGTGACTACAAACACAGCTACTGGGGAATTAAATCATCCTTCCTAAGGATGCTTGAGGAAGGCACTTCAGTGCAGTATCACACCTGTATGTGGCCCCAGTGCACTGTGGTGAGACTGGGCAGAAGCCCCCCAAGCCCCTCCAGGCAATAAGGGGGTGGAAGGCTTTAGGGGTGGTCTCCCAGCTTTGGGCAGTAGTAAGTCTCTGCTGCACTGGGTATTCCTCAACTGTAGCAGCAAACACAGGCAGAGTGTTTATTTGGACAACTCAGTGAGTAGGAGAGAAAAAGAAGTGATTGTCAAGGGCTACATCAAATATCTTGGAATCCTTGGGAGTGAAAGGAAGATGCCCACCATTTCCAGTACACACGCATGCATATTTTGTCTCACAAAAACCATGGTCTTCCCGTGTTCAGCTCTGTGCTGTTCCATGCTTTTATCTTCCTAAAAACAGCAGTTCCAGAGACAGGATACTTCCTACCCTCAGGCTGGATGCCGAGTGCTCTGTGCTGAGTTACCCATGTACAGTCAAGTCAGTTTAACTGCCTGAACCTTCAGCCTTTCCTGTGAGAACATCTGCTGATGCTATGTCCTCAAGCCATAAAGCCTGCCAGTTATAATATTCATCTTTCTACCGTAGATTTAAAAGGGACAAACTTAAAGAAGATGAATTAAGACTTTAATGTCCTTAAAATGGCATATTAAAATATTCCTCATTATAGATGAGTTATTCTTTTGGAGCTGGGAGAGCGAGGGTTTCTTCAGGACTGCAGCTGAGTACGTGCTGGAGTCCTGGTCCTCACTCTTCCTCCCAGGAGACAGACCTGTACACAGCAAGTGGGCTGGCTGAGCCAGAGCTGTGCTGGAGAGACTGCTTCAATCACGTATGCTCACCGAGGGGAGCTGAAGGAGAATGTCCTGCTTTCCCTCCATTGCTAGCCCACCCTTTGCTTGCATCAGAGGAAGGAGGCACACAAGGGGTTGGTCTGTGCTGCTATTGCTCAGTGCTTGAGCTAGCTGAAGATCAGGCCAGGTGCTGCTAGAAATGCAGGTATGACAGCACATAGCTTAAAATGTGGAGGAGAAACACAAGGGTTGTTGTATGGTCAGTGCCTTAACTCCAGCCTGGCCTCTGTTCCCAGATTCTGCTGACGTGCAGATGGCATCTGGTTGTCTGAGCAGCGTCTCAGTCATCTGGCTCCTGGAGCATCTCTACAGACAGTGCTGGCAGCATTGCTGCCTTCTGTGGTTCTTGTTTCTTTTCCTATCTAATAAGGTTTCTGAAGTCTTCCTGAAGTGTCAGCAAATAGCAGGTGATGTGCATTGTTGGTGCAAAGTCTTCCCCAGTGCTTAGACAAACATCCTGGCTTTTCAGGCAGAATGATTTGCCTCTTGGGCTTTGATCTTTGTCACTTTTAAGATCTATACCATCTCAAAAGCTTTGATACATTTATTCACTAAGTCACAAAGAGTTTTTATTGGTGTTGAGCCCTGTAAGAAGTTTATGGCTGAAGGCCCTGTGTAAGAACGAGAAATTCTTTTCATGATAAGCAGTGTGAGATCAAAGATGGTGTGGAGGCTGGACAGTGTCAGCTACACCTTTCACATGGGCAGCTGCATATCAACAGCTTGCTAGGTGTTTTGACAGATGTCACTGCAGAAGTCACTAATTAAAACTCTGGTGGAAGAAAAAAATTGTGCACATTTCAGAGCTGTGTTTGGCTACTGGGATAAGTACAGAAAGATTAAGAAAGGTTTCTCTCCATATTTCTCCTACAGTATCATTCTTACCCCAGAAATCACACTTCTAGGCAGAAGGCAGGCTTCAGCATTTTGGTACAAGCTCTTATGCACAACAGAACTCGGAATTATGCACTAACCTTCTGCTGCTTTCTGCCTAAACAGCACGACCTTCACTGAAAAAATGCTTCTAAAATACATTTAATCAGAGAAACTAGTAGACTTGATTACGCTGGATGAAGATTCATAGGAAAATGCAAGCCCCTCTCTGTCTTCGAGTTAGCAGCTTCTCAGTGAAACTCTTCCACCGCTGGCTTGCATGAATAGGCTTTGTAGGAACCAACAGGTTTGCGTAGGGAATAATCAGCAGAGAAGACCAGATCAGAGAGAGGAAATCTGCAGACTGAGAGGCTGTGTCTAAGTCACCCAAGAGCCAGGCATCTGCTCACAACAAATGATGCCTCGAGGCATGCCTCATAAGCCTTGAGGAGGAAGAGCAAGACAGTCTGCACTTCATAAGCTTCCTGAGAAATGGGCACTTCTTGGAGTTTCACCAATTTTGTCTTTTGTCCATAGTGCTCAGACACCCTTTAGAAATCACTGCCTGACTTTGGTAAGTGCAGCTTAACAAGAGAACGCCACAACTATGAGAGGCTACCCCACTAATGATCACTGCAAGGGGAGACAACTTCTCCTGTCGGGGAGGATGAGAGACTGAGCCTCCCCATCTCTTTATCTCATCTTTGTAGCTGGTGAGTGGTCAGCTGTGGACACTGTCTCATCCTCATGTCCCTTCAGAGATGCCAGGGAGTAAGCAGCCAAGAGAAAAGATGGGCTCAGCATTTCCAGGGTCCTGCTTGATAACTAGGCTTCCCAGGATAAAAGTTTAGAGCCCCTTTTTCACCACATCCGTGGCATATTTAGATATAGTGAGAACATGAGAAATCTTCTAGGAAGGAAAGAGCACACAGCTCCAGTGCTAGAAAGCCAGCAACTAGGCGTGTGTGCAAGTATAAGGAAAAACAATTCTGTTCTCTCTCTGATAATTCTCTCAGCTCTCCCTCTCTCATATCAACTTCCTAACAGCTTTCTGCATGCTGAGAGATTTATGCATCTCCCCATCTCTGACTACATCAGCTCCTTCTTGCTTTCAAGGTTTGCCACATATTTCCTGTTTCCCACTATTCTCCTCCAAGCAGCTTCCCTGAATGCTCCCGCCCATTCCCTCCCCCAGCCCCCAGTGCAAACGCCTTCTGCGCCTTGATAGTGCTTCTTTCACCCCTTCTTTCACAGAGGACGCCCATCCCATGATCAAATGTACCAGGCAGCAGACGTACAGTGAGTTTAAGAGACACTAAAGAGCTGTTATAATCCCTTGCTGTCCCCCTGCCTGCCCAATTGCTCCTCATTTTCTTTCGCCATCCCCCAGCCTTCCCTTCCCGTGTCTTCACAGATTTGCACTTGCTGATTTCATACCAGCTCTTAAGTTTGTCAACATCCTTAGCATTGCATCCCTGTTTTTCAGGGTGCTGGCAATTCTTCCAGTTTGGTGCTATCCCCAGGACCATTAGATGAACCCTGCATCCCAATGTTATCCCAGGCGTTAATGAAAGTTCTGAGTAGAGCCTGAGAAATCGCTGAGTAGACACATTCAACCACTTTGTAACAATTATACAACTTAGAAAAATAACAATTTATACCATGTCCAGATAAAGTCAGCTTAGGAGTGGCCTCTAAAAGCCCTATTGCCCATTCAGGACCTGTTCCTAGGATTTAAAGCACTTTTGAGGGATGAGATGTAGTCTGTTTTCAAAATGCTTCACGCTGAGCACCATGCAGCCTCAAAAGGCAGTATCTTGGTCTCCATTCCACCACTCCCTAGAACCACATTCCTTGGTGGTTTTACTGTGAGAAAATGTTTCCTAATTTTTATCATGTAACGTCCTTAGTTTGTCATCTCCTGCTTTGAACAGAATTTCTAGGCAAAAGAAGCCCAGAAATGCTAATGTTGATTATTGCAAGGTATGTCCGCAGCAATTTGTGTCACCACAGCTACATTCCCTTTAGTTTGGCTGGACCAAAAGCCATACCTGATTAAAGAGGCACATTGAGAGGTGCTGCATCCAAGGCTCGAAGCTCTCCTGGGAGATGGTTGCAGGAAATATGCAGCAAGTAGGCATGTACTAACTGTTGGATGTATGAACCTAAACAGAGCTGTCCTTGTTGGCCCAACGATTGATTGTTTTGTGTATTGCATGCTGTTTGTGACAGTGCCTAGAGTGAGGAACAGGAAGACCTTAAGAGCAGGACAGCTACATTTGTACTTCACTTGGTATCAGCTACTAAGGCTTTCAGACTCGGAGACTACCCATTGAAATGTCGACCAGAGAGAGTGGAGTGACAGCTGACTCGTGTCTTGCCCCAGAGCTACACTTTGACTTTGAAACAGAACGAATAAGCGAACAAACAACTTCCCTTTTTGAAGGAAGAAGGGTCACTAAACTGTGGATTTCCAGGGAACTTTTACTCAGGTGAAGTCACATCATTTCTTATTTCCTTCCTGAGGTATGCAGAGCTACAAGGTCGTACTCATGCACACTCCATGCATGACAGAGAAGGTTCCCCCACACAGATGCTGGGATGGGGTCTCTATCTATTTCAAAGGGAATCAGGCTTTTGTATGATTTTGAGACTTCTCACCACTTAGGAATTTTTTTCAGAGGTGGGAGTTTTATTGAAAAAAGTCCAGCATCCACTCAAGCTCTCACAGTGTTAAGTAGTGTGTTGCTCAGGACTCTGCCTTTGGTGACATCGACAGAATTATCAAGGACAGAACCAGAGCTGGACTTCACTGTGGATTTCTACAGTGGTTTTTTTTCAGCAGCCTCCTGACTGCAGCATCTGCATATATATTTTGACCATAAAAAGAATTCAGATCAATTAAAAAGATATTCCTCTAGGATTCCTCCTACTTCTGCTGTTTCAAGAAGTCACCCAGTTTCCCCTGATAGTACAGTGCTCCCACTTTCCAAAGACAGTTTGTCCCTGACTGCAAGAGCTATGGAGGGCACAGGGGAGGATTTGGCAATTCTGCTGACTACAGAAGGATTGAAGCCTATACTAGATGCTTTCAGATGGTTAAACATAGGTAAAATCAGTCCCTAGACAAACCAAATGGTCCCCTTGTCTCTTCTGTTTCCCAGGATTGCCAAAGCACATTCCATGGAGCTGGAAATACACAGCACCAACTTCCCAGGCTGGGGACTCTGTGTCATGAAGGCTTATTTCCCACCAGGACAGGGACACTTGCTTGCTGCTTCCCTAGAGCTGGGAAGGGAGGATTTTATTTGTTGCCATTCAAGCCAGGGAAAAGAGACCAGCTGTGCTACAGAAACTGAGTGACAGTCTGATCCACCGGGACCAGTAGAGAAGAGACATTTGGCAGGTGTAAGACAGCAGTCGTTTTAATTGGGCAAAAACCTTGGGGAGCTTTTCACAATGCATCTCCCTCAAGCATTTCCAATGCCAGTGTTTACACAAGGTTGGCACCTGGCACCCTCCCTGTTTCGAAGGAAGGTGCAGTACCCGTGCACTGGGGGGCTCGTGGTTCCTCCTGATTTTGTTCCAGCAAACTTCTGATGTGGGGTGTCACCACAGCAGGTCTGGCCTGAAAACACATTTAACCAAGCGGTGAACCTTTCGCTTTTAACCCTTTGCTGCCTTGGATAGTTCTTCTGCTTCATTTGCTTCATTTTATTACTCCCACCCCCCGAAAGATACAAAACAAAAAAATTCCCCAGACAAACGTGGAAACCACAGTTGCATTCATATAACTGTCTCCTACCTATTTTCACT
>JANHGN010007344.1:31114-68161 GCA_024605025.1 Megaceryle maxima | reverse complement strand
CAAGTTTTCACCCAAAAATGAAGTCAAATAAACACAAGGGGAAAAAAAAAAAAAAAAAAAAAAGGGATTTTGCAGTTTCCAGCCTAATCTTGTCCATGTGTAAATTTTAGAGCTCTTTGAAAACACACCCAGTAAAGTTACTGGTTATTTTCCTGCAGTGGGAAATTTCTGAACACAGAAGTTATAAGACTATTGTAAGAATATTTACAATAATGTCCCTAATGTTGACTCTCTTTTTCTATTTTTCTGTAGTATAAACTGCATAATAACTTTTAAAATAAAGTTTTAAAATCCATTGGTAAGACACAGTTAAGCAAATAATAAATAGTGGGGTCAATCAGAGAGAAATGGGTGATTATGAGAGTAGGCTTGAGTGCAGAAATAGTGACCAAGGAGGCCCAGTGCCATGGGAAGTCTCTCCAAGCCATGTGGATGAGAGACTGTCAACATGACAGTCAGTGTGTATGACAAGCTCTAAAAGCACAGAAAGAAATACCTACAGGTAAGTTAGAGAACTTAATTAGATATAGGAAATGAAACATTGTCTTACTTAAAAATATGAGTTATCAGGGAAAAAAAAAAAAAAGAAGGCTGTTGCAGTATTTGTGGTCTGAAAGATTTTAGTGTCAGCACTGAATATTCTAAAACTATGGACCTTTTCAAGAATGAAACAATAGGGATACATTTAAAAACTTAATTAGAGGGACTAATACCTCTGGGTCCTGACTGACCCCACCAGTCTACATCAAAATCAAGAATTTATAAAAATACCTTATATAGTTACTGATTCCAAAAGAAAGACAACATACTTTTTAAATTTAAAAATATTTTATAGAAGCTAATTCTAATGAGAGAATATTTTCCATGTAAGAGATTAAAACATAACGTAAATTTGGTAGTTTCCAAATTAATACAAAAGTTTCCTCTTGCTGTTGAGTCTCATTAAAATCCTTTAACAGCTCTATAAATTAAAAAATCATTGCAGTGCATTCTTATGAAACACATACTTTTGTAAAAATAGCATTAGAATCCTATTTTGTATACAGAGAAAGGAAATAAATTAACTCTTGGGTAATATCCCTGAGACATAAGCAGTATGAATGGTGCTGGAGCATAATTAGGTCTGCATAAACTCTCGCCTCCAAACACCCATACACTATGCTATTTAGGGCTAGCTTTGAAAACCATAATTAAACAGTCAGAAAACCCCTGGAAAAGTAACAAAACAACCAGTCACGTAAAAGTCACAGAAAACAAACAAACAAGCCCCCAGATGATTGTTCAGGTTTCTTAATGAATTCTGATAATTCCAGTAAGTCAGAGAAACCAGGAAGGACCTGAGTCACCAGCTCCATTCCTTTCAAACTTTCACAACTATATTAAGCTTCTAAAAAAGAAATCACCACCAAGGAGTTGCTCAGCCTACTGAAATACATTTTTCTATGTGTTCCTTGTCAGCTAAATCTATAGCTAATAATTCCTCTCTGCTGCTTACTGAAACTTACTGATTACTTATCCTTACTGAAACCAAGAAGAAATACCATTCCCAAAGCCCCTGCTAACCCCCTTTACCAGCCTTGGAAGGATTTTCAGAGGCCAGGAGTTTCTAGTGGGGCTACAGCGTGGCTTCCATACAGCCAGGCACACTCTCCTGCCTCATCGTCTCTCACAGCCACGGCTGTCGCAGGGCTGGTAGAGCTGCCAGGTTTGCAGAGAACCGATGAAGTGCAGTTCGCTGAGAGCTGACGGCATCTCTGCAGCGCTCCACAGCAGCAAGCTGGAGAAAGCCGCTAGGCCTGTGATGCCCACTGTTGCAGGCTAAGAAGCAAGCCTTATTTAAAGGACGGACAGGAGGCCACCTCTCCTTCAATATATTCATCCACCTCCCCCTGTTCCCATCGTGCCACTCATGCAGTGTGAAGCAGGTGGAAATTATTCACGGTCCCCTGCTGGGGATTCCCTTGGCAAATGTAACGGCGGATTAGCCAGCTCATGAGTTGTCTTCCCTGCGGTTCCCGGGGCCGAGGAGCACAGCCAGCGGACACTGCCAAAATACGTCTGGTGTCAGCTTACAGCTCTTGAGGGAGGCTTTCTAATTGCCATAAATTAGCTGCTATTACCTGGTGTACAGGGGAGAATCAAGGAACTTTGACTTGCTGGCTCCCATTTTGCCCTCGCCTGGACACTGAAAAGGACATCTTAACTTTGCCAGGCATCCTCCAACAGCTGGCTAATGGGCCAAGGAGCAGAGCCCCTTCTTCCCCCTGGATACAGCAAGTCAGGCCAGGGAGACAGGGTGAGGGAGGGCACAAGACCATGATCGCAGACCTGCTCTGAATCATCTTGCTGCTGTGGCATTGATAGACATTGCATCACTGCCAATCTGAATTCAATCCACATTTTCTGTTTGAATGCAGGGCCACATGACTAAATTCTACCCTTTGTCTCACACCCATGCAACTGAAATGAAATAAAAGGCCAATTTCAGCCTCAAAATACAAAAACACTGACTGAGGTACAGTTCCTATTTTCACCCAGGCTCAACTCGATTAGCATTAGAGCTGTGTAAGTATAATCCAGCACAGCATCAGAAACTGCTTTTACATGCTCTGCATAATTTGAAGGCAAACATGTCTCAGTGACTCCGAGAAATTTAGACAATCAAGTCCACCACTATGGTACAGGCTTGGCTGCAGCTGCTGCAAGTCTATGGAAAATCATTGTTTCTACAACTCTAACATGTAGGGCTCTATGAGACCAGTATTTGCAGGTTCTTATGGCTTACTCCTTACATAGAGATACCTGGTTTTCACAGGGAGAATAATCAAGGAGCTCTTGTTGATTTTAAGCACTGGTTAGTGCTTCTGGAAAAACTTTAGTGGGTAGTGGGTTTCACTCTAGATAGTCAGACCATCAGCTCCTTTCCCCTGTTTGCAGAAATCTTTCTCCAGGAATCATTTAAACAAACAAAAACCTAAACCAAAACCAACCAAACAAGCAAAAAACCCAAACAAAAGCCACCACAAACCCAAGCAGGAAATACTAAGTAAGTGAAAGACAATTTGGGGATTATATTTGCATGATGTACAGGGACCCTGGAGATTTTTGTTGTGTGCTCCTCTAGTGGTTCACCAACATACCAATACCCATCCCAAGAAAAAAAATCTAAACCAAACAAGAAAAAGCATTAAGTTTTTCTATCTCCTTGACTGTCTTCATAAAAAAAAAGTGGTTACTCACAGAAGAAATACAAGAGCAGTTTCAGGTACCTTTCCACAGTAGAAAAGAGGTATTTTCCAACCTACTTCTTTTAGCTGCCTGCAATCACAGAAGTAACTTTGATACTTCAGGCTTGAGACCCACCAAACTTTAGAAGTGGAACATGAACACAGGAGACACCTTTTCTTAGCATTTTCTAGATGGAGACTCAATGGTTTCCCATGAAAAGTCAGTGAAAAGCCTTCTGGTGGTGAAGGTATTCTGGTCTCTTGTTACTTGAGCAATCAAAAGGGGCTAGGGACATGCTTTCAAAATTTTTATAGAAAGATATAATTATGGCATAAAGCTAGTATCGGTATCTGGTAACCTTTCATTGGGTAATTCTGAAGGCACTGTACTATGACTTTAAATAGCATAGATCTATCTATTACTATAATATAGAGTACTAATAAGTAATTCCTATGACAGCAGAGCCTATGTATTTGGGAAACAAATGTGAAAGCAGTGAAACACTTCACTTTCCTAAATTAATTCTGATTTTGAGATTTTGATACTGAAGTTTTTAATAATTATACTTGAATAATACTAGGATTTTCGTACCTAATACACTGCTTTAGGGTAGGTTTATCAAGTGTCTAATGAAGCAGTATGTTCATCTCTTTTGTCTTCTGGGTGAGGACTCTTTTATTACAGTGTACTATCTTTTTGTTTTAATGCTGCTCTGCAGTGGATTGCCAGCTCATTAATTTTTCTGCTATAACACCCAAATCCCTTCGCTGATCAGTGTGCTGGATGATTGATTCCCTGCTCCCAGACTAATTTTTTACATTGGACTGCATTTACCATCTGGTAGATAAATCACCCAAAACACTCAAATTCGGAGTCTGGTTCCAGTGATCCTCTTTGTTTGCTCAGCCAGCAGCACAAATATCACTTGCAAACGTGGAGATTGTGTTCTCTCACCTGGATAACTCTTCTATAATACAGACAGAGGTTTTAATAAAGAGCATCGAGATAATGATAAACCTCTTCTCACTTAAAGAAAAAAAAAAAAAAATTAGACAGCTGTTCTTTGTGTTTTCTAACCAAAATATTTTTTCATTCCTACCATAGACACTTGTTTCTGAGACGAAAAAGAGTATTTCTTACACCTCAGAACCAATTTTGCACATTTCAAACAGATATAACTATTTTCACAGACACTTTTTAGGTGTAAACATCCACGCAGGCAAAGAAAAGGACATTCTTTGCAGTTAAATAGAAAAGAAACACAATGCAATCAATTGTCTTCCCAATCCATTTTTTATATGAAAAAAAAAAAACAAACCAAAACTATAACCTCAACAGGAGCCTGCCTGTTTTATTTTCACTTTTATAGCCTTGAAATGATACTTCCATAAAATTCTACTTCCAGTCAAGACAGGGAAAAGGAATTCTGCCTCACAGAATTGTCTAGCTAAACTTTGTGAGAGGTGGAGGATGAAGGAAAAGCTGCTGCAGGGCCAGGGTACTTGAGTGAAGTAACAGCTCATCTGCCCACCACTGCACATAGTG
The DNA here is from genome assembly GCA_024605025.1 of Megaceryle maxima. NCBI lineage: Eukaryota > Metazoa > Chordata > Aves > Coraciiformes > Cerylidae > Megaceryle > Megaceryle maxima. The sequence continues at coordinate 63,388 of JANHGN010007344.1, read as the reverse complement.
GTACCACTCAGGGGCCAGGTCTCTTTCTTTACCCTTTCTAAGGACTTTTTGCTGCTCTCCTCTGACCTGGAGAACCTAATCAGCACAGCACACTGACCTCTGCCTCTCCCAGAGGGTTCAGATAAAGGCAACACACAATCGGACTCAATACTAATTAGCAAAATGTAAACATTTAATTAGATCAGTCCTTCCCTGCATTTTAAGGCAACAAAATACTACCCAGACACAATTTTTTATGACATTTCTTGGGGTTTTTTTAAAACACTGAGCTGTCTCCATCAAACAGCTAAAGACTTTGTATCTTGGTCTTGTGTCTTATGGATAACCTTAAGGACTAAACTTATGTTTACAAAAGCACTCACTCATTCTGAATGCCTAGATTACTCTGGATATTTTCTGCTTGTGCACTGACACATTTACCTGGCCCATAGCTTAAGCTTCTGTGCTGTTTTTGTTATGATTCTCATTTGATTTAAAATTTTAAAGGAAATTTAGCAAATGCTGATCCAATCACTCATTGACTCATGTAGTCACATGTGAACCTGCATGTGAAACAGTCACTGAATAGGAGAGCAAGTAAAACTCTTGAAAGGTACAACAAACTCCTCTGTACGCTTCAAGTTTAAGCAACAGAGCGCACTCTCCCTCGCCCCTGAAATATGCCTGTTTATAGGTTTCCTATAGTCACACACAAGTAGATGTGACAGCGTGATTTCACTGGGGGCTGTGTGTTTCTTCTTCCATCATCATATGCAGTGCTCACATGAGTTAGTGAGTGAGACCTGTTAAAAGCAGAAATATTTGGTCAGTAGTAAGTGAACACGGAAATGTGTCAGACTCCTACAGCAGGGTAGAAATGTGCCAGCCTGAGAAAGAATCAGGGCTGGATCTGGGGTGAAGCAATTGGAGCTCCTAAAGTTGAGCATTTCAATGTTCATCTCCAACACATGATGGTGATCAAGGGCAGATTAACCAGAATTTGCACAGATCCACCTCCCTGGCTCGCCCAGCTGCTCCCATTCACCCCATCTGCTTCCACATTGATGCCATGAGATTGGTGTGAGGCAGAGGAGATGCCTCAAGGCCTTTCCTTGAGGAACCTGCCAGTAAGCCAGGCAGCTGGAATGAGACTGCCTATGGAGACCTTCTGGCCAGTCAGAGGCAGATTTCAGGAGGTTCTCGCCTCCAGACCAGACCTGAAAAAAACCATTTCATGTTCTGAACATCCTTTTTTCTGTTTGTCAAGAACATTGTACCTGTCCTCTTCCTCAGCTCTGTAAGTCTTACCTACTGAAGACATACAGAAGCAGAGCAAGGTCTCAGCTTGGTAGAAACGTAGCCAGCAGCTACTGAGAGAAGCCAGCTCGCTTCAGAAAAATTACTGACATTTCTGTCTTGTTCCTGATTTTCTTCTCTTTCATTTTTACATGTTTTCCTGCTGGTCTTAATTAACACTATTTTTGAAGCATGGATGAGGATCCTGCCAGCTTCAACATAGTTATATAATGTGATTCAAGTATGTAATTGCAACTAAATTTATTTTGATAATATTAAGTCAAAAGAGAGGTATTACAAGGATTTAATTTTATTTTGAACCAGGTCCTTTAAACACTGTTGCTATAACATATAATCTATTATCAGAAAAGTCCTGTCTTTTCACTCCTTAGAAATTGTCTACTGTAATGAGAATTTGAATTACCCTAAAATAAAAGCTGATTCGCTAGTCAAACACCACCTCCTCACAAACCGCACTGTGACCAATGAGGCAGTCTTAGAGCAACTTAAACAAATTGAACATTGATACCAGTCTAACATTAAATTGCTCATTTAAACAGAGAAATTCACATCAGCAATAGATATGCAAATGCATTGTAGAGCCTGGTCTGTCTCTCAGCTCCCAGCCAGTCAGGTCTGGGCACATAACCAGGTCACCAAGAACAGAAGTCTTCTAGGTACTTTTCTAGCAAAGACCTTTGCTGTCATCATGCTCCCCACGCCAAAGAAGATAAAAATTCCCTGGTAAGAATCCTTAAGAGAAAAAAAATGACCTGATATTTTTTTCTTTATAAACAAACAAACAAACAAAAATAAACAGAAGAACATATGACTCATAAATCACAAATATTTAAACAACTAATGGTATTCACCTAATAATACTAGAACAGTTTCATCTGTAAGAGACCTTCAAGATCAGCAAGTCCAACCTTATTCCAAGCTCTATCAAAACCACTAAACCACATCCCTAAGCACATCTACCCAGCTCCTCAACACTTCCAAAGATGATGACTTCACCACCTCCCTGGGTAGGCTATTCCACTGCCTGAGAACCCTTTCAGTAAAGAAATTCTTCCTAATATTCAGACTGAACCTCCCCTGGTCTTCTTTTCTCAAGGCTCAACAGCCCCAGATCCTTCAGCCTTTCCTCATAAGAGACATGCTCCAAACCCTTTACGAGCTTGGTAGCGGCCTCTGTACCCTCTCCAGCACCTCAACGTCCTTCTTGTAGAGAGGGGCTCAAAACCAGGCACAGTATTCGAGGTGTGGCCTCACCAAAGCTGAGTGCAGAGGAATGATCACCTCCCTGCTCCTGCTGACTACACTATTCCTAATACAAATATGAAATAATTTTACTCACAGATCCCCTTGCAGCCATCCCTGAACTAAACCAGAACTAAAAATACACTGTAGCTCTTCATCAAAACAAAGGTACAGATTTAAGGTTCTCCAGGAAACTCTCATTTCATCAGATCACAATTCTGATTGCTGAACATACTCCTAACCAGATTTTGTCTATATCTCCTTATCCTTTTCTAGAAGAAGAATATCACGCAAAGAAGACCCATTTTGCCAAGAAATGGTTTTGTTAAATAAAATTTACTATGGATTGGTTTGGTCAGACAAGCCCTGCTCTACACACTGAGGAGCTCCACAGAATACAACTCCACCCTCTCACATTTTTAATCTTTTTCTTCCTGTATTTCTAAATTGTTAGAATTTCAAGATGAACTAAGAATAAGCTACAGCAATTAGAGATGACTATTTAGTTACAGCACATTATTTAATTATCATTTTCTTATTATCTAAAGATGTCCTTGGGATAGGAGGACTTTTTAAAGAATAATTTATGAAGAACTTCCTTGGTCATCAGCTCTATTGAATATTACAGACTGCTTAGAAAAAGACAGGCTTTTACCTCAAAAATGACAATATGTCCTTCACTTCCATTCCATGGCATCTGTAGGGACTTAGCAAGGAGGAATAGCAGTAGTCTAGAGTCAGAAGAATAGATCCTTTTTCAGCATCCCTGGTGCTCAGCATTTTTTCTTCCCCAAATGTTACAGCTACTGTTATTCTGGGAACTACTACCACTACCTGCTTTGTGCACACTCACTGAAGTCTGACCATAGGCTGGAAAAGTCACAAGCACTTTCAGTTGACAGATCAATGGTAGAATGTGATAATCTCTTCATAGGAAAAGGGTAAATTGAGCCTCCTGTCGATATCTGTGGGATTCTCTGCCTTCGTACTTCTCTACTCAAAGACCCTGACCACAGCTGCTTTTTTTTCAAGTCCAAGTAAATATTAACTCTCCCCTTTATCCAGTCTACTGTCAAGTCTAGAAGAAAACCAGCAGGCTATAAGTACAAAATACTTATCCTTACAGCAATAGCAAGAAAAGGCCCAGACTTCTTGTTTTGCCTTTAATGGGAATTATCAGAAAGGTCTTGGTACAGAAAGAATGTTTCCTTGGCAATATTTTCCACAATAAACATAGCTCCTCTTTTCCCTTTTTCAAAACATGATAAAGAAATTGGATTCAATCTTGTTCCTTCAGTCAAGCCTTGAATGCTCCATCATGCTACCAGTTCCCACTAGTGACAATGATGGAGTGACACCTGTTACAAGATAATTTTCTGCTATTCTTACACTTTCAATACTACTTTAATTACCTCTCAGCTCTTTGATCAGCATAAGAATCTGTACTGCAAGGACATTTCAGGTCTAGGTAATTATACTAAAGGGAAACAAATATCTGCCTGTTACTGTCTGAGTTTTAATTTCTCCTTTTAATAATTATTTTTATTTTTTACTTATAGTTGATTTATATTCATGTTGTACAATAGTTTCCCAAGGTGATATGTAGCCTGACTGAGTTTAGATCATTTACTTCAGAAGCTCGATTTGCACAAACTCATATCACACTTTATTTGGCTTGACTGGTATAATTCATTTACAGGACTATAAGTCATACTATCTTAGATAAAATAACCAATTATTCTAGTCCTGTCTGATATTTCAGATCAAGCTTATCTATGCAAACATAAAAAGATGTGCATTTCTTAGTTAGGCTAATTTACCTGAACCTGCACCTCTTTCTTCCATCCCCTGTTTTTACATTCTTGACAACATGGCCTTCAATCTTCAGCACAAATCCTTTTGGCCTTGTATAACTTAGAATGATATACCAAAAAAAAAACCAAAACAAAACAAAAAACCAACCCAAAACAACCTTCACCCACTTAATCTGCACAAAACTACAAAGGGTATGTCTGTTCCAGCTGATAAGCACTGATGAAAGCCAGTCTTGAGGCCACATCTCATTCTGGTTCAGAGTCCCCACTGAGACCAGGCAGAAACCAAGCCTGAGCTCCAGAGACCAGCAGTGCCTGAGGTTTATATCCTCCCAAATCCATGTTCATGTCTGCCATGTGGATCAGGCACAGGCAGAGCCAAGGGAGCTACATGCTTGTGTTCAGCTCTTCCCTGTCACAGCAGGGACAATCTGGACCCAAGCTTTATACAACAGTCAAGCCTAGAGTGAAAAAGAGTGTACACAAAACTAATTTTGGCTAATTCACTCGTAAAATCTTTAGCTCAAGTGTAGATGTACCAGATGCACATTGCTTTAGACTCCTTCTTATCCTAAGGAAAAAGGAAAAGTTTTCAGCTACAACAGCTTATATATATAACAGGTAGCATGCCTGAAAGTAGTGACAGTGCATCCTGGTTTGAACCCTAAAGCTGTAATTTGCCAGTAAACACAGACAGTGATTTTGAAAGTGTGCCTTCTCCTCTGTTCTGATGTATCTTAGATGCTTCTGAGAAAGCAAGCCTTGGAAAGGTGATTGAATAATCATTTCCCTTGGAAACTGTTTCCTGAGGCACTGAGAGCTTGTTCCCTAAATATTGTGCTTCTAACCCTACCATAGTCTTGTTCATTTAGGGTTTTTAGCACTTTTAAAATTCTCAATGTCTCCTTCTGCAACTATCAAACCTTTTTGGAATGAAGCAGAGTTAGCTAAGGCAAGGGCAATGTTCAAGCAGAAATTGTGTCCTGCTGAGGCAAAGTATTCCACGTACTTCTCTGCTTTAGTTTGGCCTCTGTGACCTCATATTTTGCCATTTTCCACCATCCTCATAAAATGTCAAGCACTGAGTAAGAGCACACCAAAATGCAGAATACATGTTCTTCATTTCTGGTTCTGAATTACAGCAGGTACCAATATGTTACATGGACCACATCAAAGTACTACACAGACAAGACTTGATAATTTTCTTTGTGAAATATGCATGGGTTGTCTTTTCTGCTAGCACCGGTATCCCTGCTACAGGATCTGGAGGACAGACTCAATGGCATCTAACAATGTAATGGAAACAAAGAGTCCCTAACCAAACAGCCTCCGTTGCACATCAAAACACATGAATTTTGCTTGTGCTTGTTGTACGCCTGTTGACTTATGTTTTCTGCTTCACCTCTCTCTTTTTTTCTACTGTTCCCATATTCTCTGTTTGCCTAATTTAATCCACTTCAACACAGAAACCACTTCTCTAAAAAGTACTGAAAGTTAAGATCATGTATATATGGGGAAGGATGGCTTCACTATAGCTTTCTCTGCTGTTCTAAAAAATTTACAAGCTTTTTGACAGCTTGTACTTCTGTGCTCAATAAACAGCCCATCATAGACTCAGCCATCACCCTATTACAGGATAGATACTTTCCATTGTCCCTCTATCCCTTCCCTCTCCTAATCGGTAATTTCGATCTACTTTTATCTACAAACTATTTCAGACTTGTTATGACAGTGCAAAGGAAAAACATTTGTACCCCTCAGAAGAGGAATTCCATGAAAGAGAAGGTGTCCTTAATTTTTCCTTGACCTCTTTCAATTCTCAGTAAGGTATCTTGAAACAATTTTATCTATTTGTAATCTTATTTAATTTATTAAATATTCTAATGTTATTTATTTGTAAGCTGAAAGGCTCACCAACATAAGCGTATCCCTCTTAATTAAAATCCCAGGCATACGAATCCAAACGAATGCACTGAGCAGTACCTCTTGTTATGTCTGTGTACATCTCACCAAATCCTCAGCGTTTAGTCAGTTATGATCAAATTGCAACCCCTGTGGCTGCCACACATGTGACTGCAGCACATCTCACACTGGAGATTCAACCAGACTGAAACTGAAACTGAAGATGCCCATGCGTGGTGTGTACCTCTGGAGAGTACCGGCGGATTAAGACCTCATGAACTAACTACATTTTGTACTTACCTTTACACTCGGGATGCTTAATAACCCCCTGTAGTTCACAACCTTTATTAAGTACATGACTATCTTAGAGCCTGAGAAGAGAAGCAAGCATCATGCCACCCTTCTCACGGACAGTCCATGAGGATCGGAAATGTTGCAGAAGATGACTATAGGTAGTGCTGGGAATAATGTAACATCTCTATAACATCAAGCTAAGGTTCTCTTTGCCAGAAGGAAACACCAACTTGATTTTTACCTCTTTCTGGCTAAAATGGGGCTATTTCATATTCCTAGCTTAGCAAAGTATGGATTGACAGATGAACAAACACATACAAGTCCACATTGCCAATTAACTCCAGATACATCTTAATTCTCTGTTTCCTGCTCTAATCACTTGATTATATGTTCTTCCCTTGGCCAGAGATGATGCAATTATATCATAATTTAACAAAAGACCAAACTGCAATGTGTGTTCCAAAGGGGCAGAATCAAGGCTGAAAAAGCTATCTTAATTTTCACGTGGTCTGCCTGTGCCCTCCACCTTATAATGTCATTTTGCTACAGCACACAAACAGTAAATTCTGGAGAGGCGTTCAGCATTTTCCAAAAATTTAACAAAAAATAAAGGTAGCTACATGATCTAGTGATGATAAAAAGTTACTCAGTTAGGAACCATCCCAAAACCAGTTGTACTTGATGATCTTAAAGGTCTCTCCAACCTAAAAGGTTTTCTTATTCTATGAAAAAGTGTAAGAAAATGTTCCAGGGCAGCAGGTCAACCTGATGCAAATACTAAAATGACAGAATAACAGAGGAGAAAATAATTTTGCTTCTCTAAATTGGAAAGTAATTGGAAAGTAAAAGAGAGTCCAGATGTTTTAAGAAAAAAGTAGTCATAGTGTTCGCAAGTTTAACTTTCAGTATAAATAGCAGTGTACATGGTAGCAGTCCACAGAGAAAGGTGCTAACGCCAACGTCTGGTCCCATGTGTAAATATAGGAAACTCACCTTCTGCAGGGAGTAGCTTATCCACTAAAAGTTAACGAAGCTATGCAGAGGTAAGTGAGGGGAAAACCTGTCTCAGATATTACATGTTGGTATTACTTCCTACAAAATTAATGTTGAGAACTGAAACACTGAAGTTTTGCATGAAACAGTTAACACATGGCAGAATCTGACCATTGCATTTTTAAATGAAATTTTCCTTCCATGTTTTTTGTAGCTACACTAAAACCAGTGCCTGCCATACGTACATATATAGGACAAACATTTGCTTCTGCTTTTCTTTAGTAGAACGGAATCATTCTGAATGTCTTCAATAAAGTGTATGTTTTTCTAATTCCAGGTAGAAAAGCCCTGTTTCTAAAGAATGGTATCCATGTGTTTGTTCCACATCACCTTAGAAACTTCCTTATATATTTCATCAGCCTTCCGAAATCTCACTGATTTATGCACATTCTGTGGTCTAATGACCCACATGTCTCTGATGGGTAAGCCGCTAAGGCCAGTGACACATTAACCTATTAACCTCTCTTTAAAAATGACCATGATATTCATACAAAGAGAATGAGAAAGTCAGGCAGCAGGAAAACACTAGCATTGTGGTATCAGACACTAATGCTGTATATGGCTAAACTGAATAAAATGAAGAACATATCAAATGAAGAGCATATCAAGAGTGAAAAGCAGATAGATTTATTATATTGCAAAATCATTTTGCCCCGGTTTGCTGGTCTGTGAATTTGATAGCCTGCTTCAGCAGTATTATACATATTATAAAATGTAATTTTGAGGAAGATCACTATTCCATTCACTCATTTCTGGAAACTGTTATAATGTTTGGGGACCCTATCCCGGAAGGTAGCAACAGTTCCTTCCAACGTGGAAATTTGCCTTCCAGATCCCGCAGAAGACAATGGGAGCGGGGGGCTCTGTGCACAGGGCGAGAAACGTTCATCACCTTGGAGAAGGCACTTTGTGCGGCTCTCCCTGGTGATCCTTGCAGTGGAATAAACCTATCTTCTTAGAAAGCAGGAGGAGACATACACAGCAATTTTTTCGAGGAAAAAATAAATTACCTTTCCTAAATATTAGTTTTAGAAGAAGTCTTTCTAACAAATTCCAAACTTTATATCATATATATTTACTTTCTTCTACTTAAAAATTACTAAGACACAACACTTTAAACACCTCAAGCTATAAGAAAACGTGCTACTGTCACACCGAACCAATTCACTCCAAACCAATTCAGCTACATTGAAACTGTACTGTGCCAGCTTATACTTATGCATAGGATGGACAGGAGTAATAAAGCATCCTCCTGTCATGCAACCAAAGCAGGGAAAATCCCTAAAGAGCTTATTCTGCGTACATGACAGTGTTCTGCTGTCTACCTCGCATCCAAAGTGAATCTACCCAGCAAGCGGGCAGGACGGACGGAGAGGCTGCCCCGGCTGTGAGCTGCACGCCCGAGCAGAGCGGGACCGAAGAACCGGCCCGTGCGGGCGCCGTCAGGGGCTGCGCTCACGGCTGCCTCCCGGCTCTTCCCCCTCGGTTTGCGGCAGGACGGGGCCGAAGCAGCGAGAAGGACGGGGCAGCCGGCGGGCAGCCTCCGGGGCGGCCGGAGCGCACCTGCCGGGACCGCGGTGGGGGAACGGGGTGGGGGGGGGGAACAAAAAAAGCCGAGAGGACGGCTGCAAACTCCGTCCCTTCGGCGGGGAGCCGCTGGAGAGGGGGCTCCCCTTGACCCCCGGCCCCGGACAGTGGGGTCTCCTCACTGCACCCGAGGCCGGGGTGGGCGCCGCTCCTTTGTTTTCCGCCGCCCGCGGCGCCGGGCCGGGAGAAGCAGGGGGGGCCGCGCTCGGCCCTCCACGTGCACGCGTGGGCTTCCCGCGGGGGTGGGCGCGGTGCGGGGGTGGGCGCGGGAGCCGGCGGGGCATTACCTGAGCAGTTGATGCCTTTCCCCTTGCCGCCGCTCTGGCACTCGGAGCCGGGCAGCGGGTGGGAGGCGCGGCCGGCGGGCAGCGCGGAGAGGGCGAGCACCAGGAGGGCCGAGGTGTAGCACAGCGCCAGAGGGGGTCCCGCTCGCAGGAGCGGCCGGGCGGCGGCCGGGCTCTCTCCCAGCATGGCGAGGGGCGGCCGAGGAGCAGCGCCGGCGGCAGCGGGATGGACGTGGCAGGCCCCTAGCATCAACCGGAGCCCTCGGCGCCGCCCGGGCGGGACCGTCCTTTCTCCGCCGCGCCGAAGCACACCTTCAGCATCCCCGCCGCGGCGGGCCGCACAGACCCGCCGCTGCCGCCGCCTCCGCCGATGCCCGGCAGCGGGCTGGGCTGGCCCCGGCCGTGCAGCGCGGCCCCCCACAGCCCGGAGGTGCGGCGGCCGCCTCCGCGCCTGGCCGCCGGCGGGGCCGCCTCGCCCCGGCCGCGCTCCTTTGTGCGCGGCGCCCGGCAGCGCCGCCGCTCCGCCTGCAACAAAGGGAGCGGAGCCGAGGCGGCTGCTGCTGCTGCTGCTGCCGCCGCCGCGGAGGGGGAGGAGGAGGAGGGAGAGAGAGAAGGGGGAGGAAGCACACGTGATGGCAGCCCCCTCCCCCGGGACCGGAGGGGAGGTGAGGGGCTTTTCCTCGCTCGGCTGGCAGAGCGAGCGGCGGTGGCTACAGCGCCCGCCCGCATGGCGGGGCCACCGCCGCGGGGAGAGGGCGGGGGGACCCCGGTCGGGTCGGGTAGGTGATGGGTGCCGCCGAAAGTCGTGCGGGGATAGTAGCGGTGGGTGAATGAACGCCGAGGGTGTCCCAAGGGGCGGCGAGGAAGGAGGGCCACTGGCACGTGGTTTGTCATCCCACGAGATGGTTTATTATTCACTAATAACCCGCTGTGAGTGGGGATGGGGAAGAAAGCAGAGACAGCATCTCTGTTATTGATTAATTACAAGGGTTGCATTTATTTTTTACCGAATGGAAGCCAAGCATGTATGGTGGGAATATTTGTACCAATCCAAGTAAATAAATATGTTTACAGTGAAGGTAGTGACTTTTGTAACACAGCATTTTGACTGTCTAGGGTTTTTCCAGTGGCTTGCATGGGCATGTTTCAGAGGGTCAGAAACACTGCACGGTACAGGGTGCCAGGCACATACATTGCGTGCAGCCCCTCAGCATGTTGCTGTGTGGCTACAAGCTTTGTGTAAATTGACAGCACTGTTCTCATTTTTATATAGGGAAAACACAGGACAATGCTTTACATTAAACAACAGTATTCCCCGTCTCTGTTGTCACTTACCTTTCACACAAATGTTTTTAACCTACTTCACAAACCATTTGTTTTTCAGGAACAAGAACTACCCATTTCCTTGGTCTGTCTGCTGCTCTGTGCCGCTAGCTTGCTGTAAGATACAGAGCTTGTATGAGGAGACCTGGCTTGCTTTAAGGTATAGGTCTTGTGCGAGGAGACCTTTGAGTTGTTCTTTAACCAGAGCAGTCAAAAATAAGGCCATAAATGCAGCAGTAAGCTTTGGATAGGCACAGTTGTCAGACCTGTAAAGTCAGATTGTTGTCCTTTTAAATACAGCGATGAAGAGATAAGTCCTGTATTATTAAGACCGAGAGCAATTTCTCTTTGGCATATGGGCTTCAACACTGACTGCCTCTGCCAAGTAAATGTTCTTCTGTAATTACTTGCTCCTTTTCCTAGCAGTGATGCTAGATGTTGAAGAGCTCTGCTGCTTGGTAAGCTGAGGTATATTAACTTCCAAGGAGCCTGTCCTGCTCTAAATGGGATGCTGAGGTACAGGGTGTTTAAAGCTTGCTAGATCTTCATGGTGTGATCTGGTCTACTAAGCAGGTAAAACTTTGGGATCTTTATGCCATGGGGCTAGCACAGATCTTGTGTTTTGAAGGTAGTACTTTGCCGTTGTAGGATCAATGACTTCATATAACCCTTTCAATAAGCACAACTAGATCCATCTGACTCAAAACACACTATTTTCCTGCACTTCTTGATGGAAGGCTGAATGACAAGTATCCTCATCTCTGTGTTAGAAAGCTCTTTCCAACACCCAGCGTGAACACATTCCAGTCCAGTTCGTACCTGCTGGTCCTTGTGCCTAACAGAGTTTCAGTTAGGCAGTTCTCTTTCACTCGCATTTAAATCTGTAATATATTTATAGTCCGCAGTTATAACCACTCTCAACTTGTCTAGCCTATCAAGTTTCATTAGTCTCCTCCTGTAACACAGAGCCTCTGTAACTCAGATTTTACTGCATTAGATGCAATTTGAATTCAGCTTTCTTCAGCACTGCTGACATGCAATGGGTAACAGCTTTTCACCAAGTATTTTTAGTCTTTGCACTGGAGGTAGTGTCTCCTGATTTCTTCCAAAACAACCTTTTCTTATACAGCCAATTTGCTTTTTATATGAGCAGATTTTACTGATGGTTTGGGGTCATGCTGTGAGTGACTAATATAGGCAACTCCTCCTCTTTGTCTGTCATTTACAGTCCATAATAAAAATGCTTTTTATAAATGTCTAAGTGCATGACCTTATCTTTTCTGTTATTGAATTTCATCTCACTTCTGTTACTCCAGTCCTCAAGATTATATAGTCATTTCTGTAGGATATTACAAACCTCCTCTCTATCAACAGTCCTGCCCAGTTCTTTGTGTCCAAAGCACTCCCACCTTCACAATAATGAAAATATGTGCAAATAGAGTCTGTTGGTCCTGGAACAAACTTTAGGAAACTGTAACAGTACTTCTCCCTATTTGGATGTTCCCCTTACAGTGGGTAGTCAGCTGTAGTGAGTTCCCAACGAAATTTGTAACTTCAATCTTTCAGTTACCTGTGTCTTTCAGCTTAACTAGGAAAGCCATACAAAAGCTTTTAACAAGTCCAGGTAGTAAATCTCTTGGGCTTCATCTTTGGTGTTTTGTTGTTGTTACTTTTTGACACATGGGGTGGACAACATGCCATTTTTTTAACTAGAAAAGCCACATCTGAGTTGGGCTATCTCTCTGGATTCATTTCTAGCTAGTCTTAAATCAGTGATACAGTTGTGTTTGATTGGAAAATTCACACTTGTGCCAGTTGGTTATTCATTCTTATTCTGTTCTCTGATACATGTGATAAAAAAAATAAAAATAAAAAATCCCAAACATTTTCCTGCCAGCTAAAGAAGCAAAAGAACTTGAAAAGAATTTGAACAAGCTGCTTCTGCCACACAAATTGTTACAGAGGGATTGTCATGCTGATGAAATGACAGATCTGGTGTCTTTGAGATCATGCTAAACTCTGTCACATTTGGTACCTTCCATCTTTGGAAAGTAAATGTAACTTTGTTGCAATTATATGATAATTTCACTGCTGCTCACCTTCAACTGCTCTCCTGTGAAAGTAGGAAGCTCTACAGATTGTCGAAAATCATCATCTTCAGTGAGCTCTTGAACACCAGCAGCAGTTTTTCAGTCCACTGCTGGTGCACACACAATTTCTGCCCTCTCTGTTTTTTTCCCCAGTAACTGTAGGAAGGAAAATGCACAGCCAAAGGGAAGTGGGGAATATGCAAGAGCAGAGAGAAGCTGCCAAATCAGTGAGAGTGATTTCATTTGACAGAGATCTGGATACAATACAGATACACTTAATCGTGAAAGCAATGTTTTACTTCATCTTAGAGAACAAAATGGAGAACAGTGATCTATAATTCAGTGAAACCATTAAAGTGTTGTTCAGAGCCCCCTGTACCCCGATGCATCAGGCAGCAGAATACTGCCCTTGCCAGGTATTTTACCAGAGAATTGTACTTATTAATGTCAACTTTCATTCTTAATCAAAAAAACTTTTCCAGCTCCTGTAGTTGTGAAGAAGACATCAAAAATATTAAGAGTATAAACTGGAACAGTCTTCACAGAATCAAAGAATTACAGAAAGATTGAGGCTAGAAGGGACCTCTGGAGGTCATCTGGTCCAAAAACACTGTTCAAGCAAGGTCATCTAGATGCCATTGCCCAGGACCATGTCCAGACAGCTTTTGAGTATCTCCAAGATATAGGACTCCACAACATCCTTGGGCAATCTTTGCTAGGGCTCAGCCTCCCTCACAGTAAAAAAAGTGTTTCCTGATGTTCAGGAGGAAACTCCTGTGTTTCGGTTTGTGCCCATCTGGTCCTGAACCAAAGATGCTATTTAACCAAATCTAGAATCGTCCTCAACAAAAGACTCAAGACACAGGAGTTCTCTCATATGAACTATTTCACTCTTGTTACTTTATCAAAAATAATCAGTTTATCCAATAGTTGAACTCATTTATCTGGCTCCAGATTTTCCTACTTCTGTGTCCAAAATCTCAACTGACACCTACCTAAACCTGCCACTTTCAGCATCTGAAAATAGGGATATTCAGTATACAGTCCCACTGTATTCTGATAATACCAAAGTAGTGCAAAATCAAAACAGTTAAGAAAGGACTGAGTGGTACTGCCTGTGTCTTTTAGTTTCATATTTAAGCTCAGTAGCTATTACATTTTTTATTTAATTAACTGACATCAAAATGTGTTTCCCCTGAGTGCTTCAGCAATGAAATGCATGGCACAGGATTTAAAGCGAGGTCACTCTGTAGGATGTGGGAGTCTATCTAACAGACACCCCACAGGTTTATCTTGCTAGGCTTACCCACCTGCCATGCAAACATAATTTGGAGAAGTTGTCTTGTCTGGAAGGCTCTTGCTTAACACAAATAATTCTCTCTTGCCCCTTTTATTTCAGGACTAAACATGTGGCACCAGTCTCAAATCAATACCTGCCCTCTGTTAAAGGTTTACATCTACCTTTTGGTCCAGAAGCCTGATCAAGTGATTCGAGTATTTAACACCTCTCAAAGCTAGGAAAAAAAGACAGTTTAAGCCAAACTGAATTTTCTGGCACAGTAATGAGGATAGAGTGAGGGCAAGACCTCAGGAAAGCCAGGCTTGATGCTGTTGCTCCTAGGAGGTGGGAAAGAGAAGGCTGATGACTACTGCTTCTGCTCTCTCCTTGACAGTATAACTTGATCATGGCTCTGGGGCAAGCACAATGGCATTGTGGCCACTTTACTGAACCACCAGCACACTGATGCCCTGTGCAGCAGTGTCATTTTCCAGCCCATAAAGCTGCCCCAATGCTTCACCAACTTCTGAGGCAGCAATGAGTTCAGGCTACATGTTCTTGGGTAGCTGAGGTCTCTTTCCCTTGTTTTGCTATGCCACTCTGGTCTGCATCTTATACTTCACTCCTGTAGTTCTTTTCTGTTTCCCTCCTTTTCTTTTTACCTCTATTTTTTTTTTCAAATGGTTACCTACTTTTTTTTTATTTCCCTAATTTTCTCCTTTTGACTTTTCCACTAAACTTATTGACAGATCTGTTTCTCTTCTTACAGCTCTTTTGCCTCTCCTTTCCCAGAATGTCTTTACTTAGTTGAAAGGCACAGTTTAAAAGCCCTTTTGGGTCAATAAGATGATTTTTAAGAATCAAGCTAGAGATACATTTCTTCTTGTTGAATTTCCTGTCATAATGTCCCCATGAATCAAGAAATACCACTAAGCCCATTTTACTGCTGGGAAAACTGTGGCACCAAGAGATTTCTATTTTTTCCAGCAACAACCACAGGAAACAGAGGATTCTGTAGCTATTGCAAAACAAAATCTTTACCTTTCAAAGCCCAGTTTCAAACACATGCTTCTCCAGTGTATTTTGGTTCCTCCAAACACTAACAACTTCTGTTGACTTTTATTCGGAGTGATGGCAGGAACAGTAGTGGAAACTACAAAACATTCTCAGGGCTGGCACAAATATGTTTACCCATTTCACTTGTTCCAAACAATTTTTTTCCTTTCTTGGCTTATACAATAAAATACAAGCTGTCATTTAGCACCTTCACATATTTAGGTCTTTTAATCTTTCCTCATTAACAATTCCTCAGTACATTAATCAGTATGTTACCATTTTCTCAGTTTCTTCTAGTTTGTTGACATCTTTCTCTTACTTAAATAGTGCCAGATTGCTGATCAGTAAATGATTTCCATATGCTGATAAACTCTTCTGTCACTTATTGATCAGACTATTTCAATTCTTTGTTATCACAGACCCCAATGAATCATATTTAGACTGCAGCTGATTCACAGCATAGTAACCTACATGTGCCTAGGTGGACCAGGAAGGTAACACCTTATTTGGTTCTGCAGTCACACCTTACTGGGTTGTGCAGTTCTTCCACTGTATCCATAAAATAATGCTGATTTTTCAATACTCCTTTTAGCTTTTGGCATCCTCAAAGGCAAAAATACGGTATCTTTCACTGAACGTGAGCTACATTGTCCCAACAGCTCTCTGTATTCTGAATGAGATGGGTATTCAGCTTGCTTTAAGTGTAATCTTCAATTAATAAGTACTAGAGCTCTTGCCAATTATGCCCCTTGCTTTGAGAATACCCTTCACGTTGTTATCTGCAATGTTTAATCAAAATGCAAAAGCAGATTAAAGAATGACATGTTTTATGCTGCATTTAATTGTCCCCAATGACTGGTTTTAGTAGTACATTACATAGTAAAATATTCTCAAACATTTTTTTGTCAAGGGGCTCTGTAACTTCAGTTTTATTTTAATTTTTGCTACAGAACCACACAAGTGGATGCAGCATACAGCTTGTCAGCACACTAAAGACATACAGAAAGGGGCTTTTGCTTCCCTGTGCTGTGACAGTGTGTAATTCAGAATTGCATAAGCTTTTCTTTATTGCACTGTATCTCCCAGTCTAATTTTCTTGGGCTTTCTGCTGTTCTCATACTCTAGTTTTGCTAAACTTTTCAAAGTTGATTAACTATTTCCACGATGCTGTATATTGA
This sequence comes from Megaceryle maxima, assembly GCA_024605025.1. Lineage (NCBI taxonomy): Eukaryota > Metazoa > Chordata > Aves > Coraciiformes > Cerylidae > Megaceryle > Megaceryle maxima. The sequence goes on along the minus strand of JANHGN010007344.1, from coordinate 46,990 downwards.
TTTCTATCATTATACTATTAGCCTTCTCAGCCATAGCAATGTGTTGTTATCAATAGCTGTCTTTCTCGTGCTTGTATCATTAACAAACTGTCCAAACTTCATTTTCTTATTTTAATGTTTACACAAAAGAGACAGATTACATTCTTCTTGATCCACATCATATATAATACTTATGTGCACAGAAGCAATTACATTATCATTATGTTAATATGTAACTATATACTTAGAAAAAAATAACTGTCAAGAAGGAGAAACAGAAACTGTTCATTTTTTTTAAGATGCACAGTGATTGTGGCATATAAGATAAGAATTAGGCAAGGTGCCAACTATAACCTAATGCACTTTCAGGTTAATGGGAAATTAGGGCCTAGAATAATGACATTCTTATATGATAATGTATTCTTATCTTGTTTCTCCACAAAAATTCAGACAGAACATCCAAATATCATAGAAGCCCAATGTGTGTCCATTAACATAGTAATATGCTTTTTCTAGTGGAGCACATCTCTAAGTATTTGTAAGCCATGACTTATAAATGGGACACTTATTGGATTTCCAGAACGTTGTGAAATCTCCTTTGGTGGATAATAAAGCCAAATGAATAAATTACCATAGGAACTTGTCTAATGTGATTACATTTGTGCCCAGGAATATGAGACTATTAGGGATTTAGACTGTCCAGAGCATCAACTATCTTGCTCCACGTCTTTCCGTCTGTTTGCTTGAAGTATTCAAGATAAGAACAAGACCCACTGGGTGAACTGTCATGCCAAGTGACAGCTGGTGCACCTTGATGAGGGTGCACCTGGAAATATGGCTGATGCGCAATAGAAGGTTTGCAGTGAATTAGGATGACTTTGCAATAGCTTGCCCATTAAAAAAAAAAATTGCTGTACCAAGCTTTCCCATCAATCAGTTACACAACTGTAATAAAGGTCTGAATAAAGCTTCAACTTTTTGACAGTGATTTAATAAGTAGTCCCTTAATATCAATAGTGAAATTTCTACTTGGAAAGATAGGAGCTGAGTATAACTTTTTGCAGATAGAGAAGAACTCTTGACTTACTGTAATCACATGATTTTTTTGTATGCATCAGTGTCTCCTGTCTTGTCTTTCCCTTGAGAAATGTTATGCCTCTTCCCCTAGATGAATATATTGCAATGAGCAATGCACTTGCTCAAATGCCACCTGCTTCTGACAGATTAAAAGTACTTTTTGTTTAAAGACTGAGCTCCTTCTGCAGGATACTCCTGTGACAGCTCTGCTGGGTTGTAGTGGGTGGGTGCTACTCTCCAGGCTTCCTCAGCCATCAGCAGGCTGCAGGGCATTAGTTCTCTGGGTTGCTCTGCCACCTGTCTCGGGCAGAGATGATGGTGTCATAGGGATGAAACCTCATCACCACGCTGCCTAAATATCTGGAGTCTCTGTCATCTCCTAACAGATCCCCATTTCTCAAGCACTCACCTGGAGCTGGGCAGGGGGGATATGGTGGGGTTATCTTTTCCTTTTCAGAGGCATGTGGCTGTTGTAAACACATTCAATACATGCCATATGCAGATCTTGTTGGAGCATCATTGCCCCATATTTAGTAGCTGGAGTTCTTTTGTGGAGAATACAGGCAGCATTAGGGTGCAAATTTAGTAGGTATTGGAGTATAGTATTAGTTATACACAGTTTTAAAATATCGAACTTTTGTCTTCTAAGGATGCTTCTAAGCTTGTAAGGTTCAAGTAAGTCCTTCTCCCTGCCCTAGGATTTGTGCTTTGTGTCGGGAAGTGGCACTAATTGCTTGTAAGTAGGGAGCGAGGTAAATTGTCTGAAATATATCAATCAATAAGAAAGCACCAGCTAAAACTATTAAGAGACATGCAATACCTCTTACATACAAAGAAGTTATAACTATCATGCAGCCCCAAGAGATGCGATGAAACATTATTTATATTTGATTATTTCCTTCCTCCTCAAAAAGACATGATGTTGTGGATACTGATGTGAGTCATAGTTAACTTTCAGAACATCATCAATTCCTTTGGTCTTCATCAGGTCGCGCGTGTTATTGATGCTTGAGATGATGAAAGGAGTTTTACTTCACAAAAACATGAACTTGCTACATTCCTTGCTTTTACAAAAGGGAGAAATGGAATCGCATCAGAGACACAAAAACTGCAGATTGCTCTAAAAAAGACATATTTTACCAAAGCAATTTCTATGCCTGGTAGCATAATCTGCAGTGGACTTATTGTTGACACAGCTCTGGATATTTATATTCCTTCTGGAATAGCACAACATGATTCCGAATGTCATGTGGAGCTTGACAAAAGGATTGCTACCGAAGGAAAGAGAGTGGGTTCTGATCTGTGTTCTGAATTTCAGTCTGCACACAATGAACTTCAACATGAAGACTGAGGGAAAATGAGAAATACCTTGCTTTTATAAGTTGAGATGAATTTTATGGAACATTTTTAAAATCATTTATTGATTAGTGACCAGTATCATCAAGATACCTCATTTTTAAAAGAATATATAACTGAATTTGTAGTAATGATGGTAGCATGTAATCTGTTTTTACAGGTCCATTCTTGGAATAAGAAATGTTTCTATTTATTTGGCATAATGTTTTAAATTCAGCAAAGGATATATCACAGGGTTTTAATTCTATTTTTATCTCTGTCACTCGAGGTGTTTGAAATGTGCAACATCTGTGTTACTTACATATATTACTTTGAAATATATTTTAGTATGAAAGAAAGTATGTTTTCCAGATAGATGGATTAGATGTATTGGTTCCAGTTCTCCTAGATATGCATCTGGCTGGCACCACTTCGGGTAAGGATGCTATTGCTTGAAATCGTTTCCTATACATACCATCTTTTCATGTTATACCCACTTCTAGCAAGAATCTATCCCTGGGAACAAATAGTAGAAGGGCTGTTGAAGTCTCCTTATGCTGCACAATATCACAGTTCCTCCAGCAAAACTGTTGCTGGGATGAGCTCAGAGCCAAATGCGGTCAGTGCAACTGAGGAGAAAATGTTTAAGCTGTTGTCACACTGAGAAAATTTGAGTACTTTGAATTTGCCCTCCAGAGTGCATATGTGCTCTTTCATAGCCTCATCACACATGAAGCTCCCACCCCATTAGCTTTTTTTTTTTTAATCCCTCTCTCCACCTCCTCTTCCAGGACAAGACCCATTAGCTGAGCTCATGCTGCTCACCCACTCACCAATGTGAAGAGGATGGGAGAGGACGGGATTGCTATCAGGAGACCCAAAACAGACAGATCAATCAGTATGTCTCAGAGGTGGATTTGGTGTCCTTCTCCTTTAAATACGCACTACTATGCAGGATCAAAATCCAACTTCTATTTGCCTTCTGGGAACTTGCAGTCCCCAGTCAAAGATACATACTACACCGCCTTTTTAAAAACCCTCTCTGCAAGGCAGATGGTGAGCCGGGAAGGAAAAGGAAACCTCATCTGCCATGCAGGTCTTTGCTTTTTGAGTTGGGAAGAGTCTAAAGCTCCTTGATGGGTACTTGACAGACTCTCCCCACTTGCCTGAGATGCTGGCCATGGCAAGGCTGGCACAGCAAGAAGCATCGCAGCTGGCACTTACCAGAGACACTGGTTCTGACAAACTGGGAGAGAAACGGATTTGTCACATCCCTGATTTATTTTAGTTTACGATTGAAATGAAACACGCTGAACTGTGAAGAACATTGTAGTCATAGTGATGATGAACAGCACAAGTGCATGTGAGCATGTATTTTATTAGAAAACTATTGCTGTACATGTTCGTTACTTGATGACTGACTCCTGCAGGCAAAAAACACTCTTCTAAAATATCACTGTCTCGGCGGCAGGTTTTTTCTACACTATTTTAAGATGAAAAAGCTTCAATATTCAGAATCTCACCCCAAAAAAACACTCACAAGGACTTAGCATTACGTTTTTCAAAAAGATGATACAACTATCCATTTGAAAATATGTTTCTCTTAAGTATTTAGATGCTGAGCTGAAAAGCAGCTAACAAATAACTGTGATACATAGCTAACAATCCCACCTAATTCTATCGTATGCACTTGGACATCTAAGATGAAAACAACGGAGCTGATTTGCTTTCATTGTTCTAAAACTACTGTGAGAGAAATAGAAAAAGTCTTCTTTTAATTTACAGTATCTGGGAGGAATGATGTGCAACATGTCTTCTCAAGAAAGGATTAGAAGTGAGATAAATTTTTAATAAGTTAATTTTTATTTTTGGTTCAAAAATTTCTTATATTTATGGCTAGACAAATTAACATAAATTTCTAATGTTGAAAAGGCATTTTTCCACAAGAAGAGAGAAATAAAATAATCCAGCACTACAATAGCATGATATTGCTATTTCAAATGTTTTATTATCTGTTGGAGTTATCTGACTAATGAGATACAGGAAGAGCTCTGTTAGGGAATAGATAATCTTTTTAATATTACAAAAAATGTAATTAGACAAGGAAATTCAATATGAAATTAAGAGAAATGTAATATGAAAATATAAAAATAGGTATTTGTTATGTGTAGGCTCTGAGACATATTTATAAATTTGTTGACTTGGAAGGTACAAAAGGCCAGTCTCATCTAGGACAAAACCTGCTGCGTATGGAGATACTGTGCTGTCCCCACCAATACCCAGGCTAGATCCAGGCCGGGATCTACCAACTACTGTTTGTACATGCAGCCACAGTTTGCATTGTGCACACTAATTAATACACATACTCCTTCGGAAAAGCTGACCTTAGAACAGTAGGTACAAGGAAACTTATGAGTGACATCTGGAAGTTTAGGTGAGTCCACAGATTAGGATGCTTGGCAATGTTTTACTAATGCTTGCAAACACCCTGAAACCTCGTGCTCCAAAGAGCACCCAACAGTTTCCATATCCAGGCTGTTTGGAAAACCTATCCACCTATTTTGATGTTTAAATGTTGATAGCTTGCTGAACTCTTCTGAAAAATCCAGTGCTTAGAGTCTGCTTCATTTATCATCCATTTAAAATAAAATCTGTGGCAAAGACTGTTTGAAGTAGCAGAGAAACTGAACTTCTGTTGCAGCATCTTCCCACCACCTTTCAATTGCTCCTAACTTCAGCATACTAATTTATTCTGGGTAGTAATGTTCCAATTATGCTTTCAGCACAGCAGCAGTTCCATTTGAAGGGAATCAGCAAGCTCTATTGTATTATTTTAAACTCTTCAAGGTAAGGCAAGAAGTGGCGAGACCTTTATTTGAGATAACCAGCATTCTTCTATTATAAAATGTTTTGCAGCAGTTTCTCCATGATTTACTGGTTGCCACCAGAGTTGGCCTTGAGTCAAAAAGCCAGAATCTCTTTTCCTGGCTTTATAAAAGCCAGAAAAGGGCAAGTTACCAACTTCCAGACCCTGGCATTTTTCATATATGATTTGTTGCATCCAACCTGAAAAACTGACAAAACCTCTTAAAATGCTAAAAATCACTCCCGTATTGGTTCAGGAGCAGGAAGAGATGCTGACCAACCGACCACTCACTATTCTATCCCTTCAGATCACCGGAACATTCCTTGGTCAATGGGAGATGTGCCCTGAACTGACTGTGCACAGCTTACCTGCTCACTTCACAGAGCACATGGCAGTGCTCACAATTTCTCAAAGCTATGTCAGTAGCTGGAGACAAAAACTTGGTGATGAATTGCCAAAGTCAAGGCAGGTCACCACAAAGGCTATGTACATTTTAACAGGTATCACAGACAGTGAGAGCAGATCTGTAGAGCAGCTGGGTCTGAGGACCTTCCATCCATGCATTTCACAGTTGAGGATGCCTTTCTTCAAGCAGACTAAAGTTGGTCCCATGAGCTGCACACGTATGGGCACCTGGACTGCACCTTCCAGTTTAGTTTAATGCACAAGGAATGAAATTCATGTGTTCAGGGCCCCCTACATAAAATGAATCGAAGCATGATCACTAAGAAGGACTGGGAAATGCATTCTGGTGTTGCATGGTGATCCAAACTCACATAACAAGGCAGGTGCACTCAAGAGAGCAAAAGGCTGTGCTTTCTGTGTCTGAATGGTGTCGTTTCTCTCTGGGAGGCTTGCTGTGTTCTGCTCCACAGGGAGCTGTGCTTCCAGGAGGAAGATGATGAAAATCCAATGCTGGGTGAAGAGCTGTGGCTCTGTGTATTGCTGTTGTTCCTCAATTGAACTGAAGTGCTGGGGAGGTGTGTAGGAGAAGGGAAGAGAGGGCTAACCTACTGATGCGTATAGATATTACATTCTAAATGGTAACAGACTGAACATTTGCTTTACTTATTATTACTAGTAACACAGTGTATGAACCCACAGAAAGCAAATGGCACAACTTCTGAGCTTTCCTCTCTGTTTCTAAGGCAATAGTAGGAAATGGACAGTGTACGGCTATGTGTTTACAGAATACTGTTCACTCCTGCAACATTATTGCATCTTCTTATAATGTAGACTTGCATAGCACCATTGTATCAATTTATCTTTTAAAGAATTGTTCCATTAGATCTGGTCATCACATTTCCATTAAAACCAAAGCTCAGCTGATGGAAGTATGAGTATGTGCCAGCAGTGGCCAAATCATCCTTTGATTTTGAACTATTCCAACGTCCCTCACCCCAAGATCTGGTCCTGAGAAGATCACACAGCCCTTTCAAAAATGAACAGTCTAGAGAATGAGTGTTTACCCATCACTACGAAATATGTATCTGCAGCAGAAGTTCCCTTTTACTTGAAGCAAAAGGTTTCACAGCCCAATGCAACACCTCACTAACGACTCTGGCTAATATTGTGAGATGGTAGTTATGAAAATGCCTATGTGATATAATTATTCAAAATAATATAAAAAAAAAAAAAAAAGTAGATATATTCTTGAAAGATCGGATCATACAGGGCTTGGATGACAAAAAATGAGCCACACACCCTCTACATAAACATTTCTTTTTCCATTTACCTGTGTAGTACCATCCTGAATCACTGGTTCCTTTCTGTATCTTTCTCTCTCTCTGCTCTTGAACTTTTTCAGTTGTTGAGCTCAAAAGCTGAAGTCTATTTATTATTTATCTTACCATGGCATTTTGGGAGAGAAGCACAGCTTTTCATTCCAGTGCTTTTAAATACAACATGAAAACATTTCAAACAGAAATAATTTTCTTGGTTTTACTGCTTTTGGAGTGTTTTGGCCTTTCAGAATTTTAGCACAGCACTGCCTGACATTGCCACCATAGTTTAGCAACTCTCTCTTCGTGGCAGCAGTATCATATCTGATCCAGTTTTTAACTTGTGCTTAATTTTTCAGGTAGTACATTACAAACAGATAACAAGATCTGAGGTCGGTTTTGACAAAATACCCACAGGGTGCCAAAATCCTGAAGATGGGCAGGCAGATCCATCTTTTTCCGCACATATTACTTCTTCTCAGATGTGTGCCAGCCTACGACACAAATGTAAACATTTATTGGGTACCAGCTTCTGCTAAAGTTTTTGAGGTTTGATTTTTCCAAGCAGATTTGAACTTTGTTAGACTCCTATATAAATAGGAGCTGCATACGTTATTTAACACCTGAATTAAGGCAATTTACTTATCTCGAATTTTGCTTATCAACTTCAGGTAATTTTGAGCTTTACTTACCAACTGTAGGATACCTGGCCTATACTCTGCAAGTAAAAAAACCAGCCAGACCAGAGAATAGGAAAACAATGGAAAGTGGGGTGGGTGGATGTGTGTGTGTGTGCAGGTGGCCAGGTGCTGGCAGAGGGGGCTGCAGGAGTGGCCTGCAGGGAGAGGCTGGGGCTGCCCTGTGCCAGACACAGCTGGTTCCAGCCAGTTCCAACCAACCCACTGCAGGGCACAGCCGAGCCCTGCAGCCAAGGTGGAGGTGCCTCCGGGAAAGTGTTTTTAAGAAAGGGCAAAATGCTGCCTTGCATTTGGGTGAGGAAAGAGGAAAAGAGGTGAGGAAAAATGTGAAAGAAACAGCCCCAAGAGTCCTGAGGTGAGAGCTGAAGGAGGGGGTGGAGGTAGTCCAGGCACTGGAGCAGATTCCCCTACATGTCTTGGAGAAGATCATGGTGGAACAGATATTTCACTGCAACCTGTGAAGAGGACCATGCTGGAGCACATACCCACTCCAGTCCCTGGAGGACCCCACACTGGAGCAGGTGGATATTTCCTGAGGGAACTATGGCCCAAGAAGAGCCCTCAGCAGGGCAGGTGTATCCTGAGGGACTACAGCCCATGGGAAGGACCCCATGTTGGAGCATGAGAGCAGCATGAAGAGGAAGGAGCAGCGGAAATGAGCTGTTATAGACTGACTGCAGTCCCTGTTCCCTATCCTCCTCTGGCACTCACGTTGTGGGGGAGGTAGAGGAGTCAGGGATGAAGGAGCAAAGTTGACTCTGGAAAAAGGTGGGGTGGGGAAGGCATTTTGGCTTTTCTCTTTGTTTATCACCATCCCAATCTATTTTAATTGGTAATAAATCAAATTCATTTTCCCCAAGTTATCTGATTTGCCTCTGATGACAACTGGTGAGTGATGTCCCTGTCCATATCTCAACACATGAGCTACTTCAGACTATTCTCTTCCCCATTCTATTGAGGAGGGGGAGCAAGAGAGCAGCTGGCTGGTAATCTGGCACCTCGCCAAGGTCAACCCACCACAACCAGCAAGCCTTCTTGTCCAACTAGAAGGAGACAATCACAAAATTTTAAGAAGCTGAAAGCTATATCAGCTGTTATCATGAAGCCTGATGACTTCTGAGTTTGTGGGAGTTTGATGTTACCTTGAGCCTGTGACTGGAAATAGGGGTACACTGTATAATCCATGGTGGGATCAGTCAGTTTCCACCTGAAATGAATTTTAGTAGGCTACTTCCATTCTTCTATGACACAAGTGCTCAGTAGTGGTTGACAACCTGTCTGTGACTTTGTGAAAAACTCAAGAGCAATCACTATGCCAGGACTGTGTGGACATGACTGTCAACTGGGGAGAGCTGGAGCAAAGGTTGCTCCCTACATCTTCAGCAGTGTGAGGAAGCCAGCAAGCACCAGACCCCTCAAGGATCCATCGCACACCAAGCCCACCACTATTCCTTGACAGATGATTTGGGAAGCCTCTGGTTCTGGTTGTTTTTTATTTGTGAACTACACTCAGAATTTCCACATCACACCATCCCTAAGTAGGCAGCATATATCCTGTAATTGCTGCCCTTCTTCCAAGGCCTTAGAAGATTCAGACTCAGGTTTTAATTACTGGACACACAAAATGAGTTTTCTTTTGTTTGCTTATTTTATACTTGACAGTGTTACAGCTATGCTAGAAATCTCACTTGCATCGGTTGGAAGTATCAGTCGGATACTTCTGAATCCTCAATGCTGACTCTGAAAAATTACAGTGCTTATGCAAGAGTCATCATCAACTTAACTATTTTAGATCAAAGAAAGCAAAACCATCTGGATTTTGTGGCTTCTCTGTCTTAAAAAATTATAATAAATCTGAAGTCAGTTCATGCACTTAGATTAAGAATGTTATATAGGCTTCTGGGGGTTCTAGGTCATATGAGATACAACTTTTTTAGCTGTTTCCATCTCCATATTTCAGAAACTTATATTTGTGTATAATTCTACTTAGATTGGTATGCCTTTTTTCCACTGTACATATGGAATGTCAATCGTTTCTGCTTTTAGTGGAGGTAAACACTTGTCAAATTTTCTATGGACCGACACATTGTAAAAACAATCTTTCTTGTCTTGTCTAAAACAAACAATTTATTCTGAAAATATATTGTATTTATTGTGAACTGAGACATAACAACACAAATGTATTTTATATCCAGGGAGATAATTAAGCACTCCTAGCTGCATGCAGGTTGTACATATTTTGCAGCTACTGCTTACAAAGACACTATTCATCTTAACAAATGAGAGTGTAATCCAAAATCAACCAAAAGTATGAAAAGACTATTGATACCTGATGTTAAAATTTGACTGCAGACAATTGCTCCACAATAATAGCAGCCTTTTCACATCCTTCCGGAAGGAAATCCTATTAAGCAGGCAAGAACTAGTAAAGAATATGAAAAAACCCTCTTATTTCTATTCTTGATCAGTATCGATAGTTGGTGCCAGAATATGTTAGAATGAATTGTTCTCTAATGGATTTAATCAGAAAGAGAACTTTCATAAACTTTACAAGTTTTTGCCTTTTTAGTTATCATGAAATCCAGAATTTAAATACAGGAAATTTGACTGCATAGGTGCATGACTTGTTACTTGTTGCCATTTCAGCTGCCTAAGTCAAAAATCTAGTTTCTCAGGGCTCAGCTAGTAATTAGGTCCAGAATTACACTTAGGTGTATGGCTACACTGGTAATTTGGATCAATCCTGCAAACTGTTTCACATGCTGTTAAGCCATTTCTTTTCTGTGTCACTCCTTAGTGGTGATCCACATCATTCTTCTGGCCGTTGGACCAAAAAATTGTTTTTACTTTCTTAAAATTGTGCTGATTTCTCCTTTTGACCTCATCCGTGGTGTTGGGCAGAGGAGAAGAACCTGAGTGCTAAGATCAAGTGTGGTACCTGGTATGACCAGTTTACCAGTCATGTGGTGCATGATAATTTGGCTTGACGATAAAGGAAGTTGTGTGGACACATGAATAGAATTTATTGTGGTAATTGCCCAGGGGCACGTTCCTATCCCAGGCTAAATGCGATATGCTTTTATGAGAGGCAAACCATCTCCTGTTTACCATGAGGAAATAATGCAAACCAAGGTCACTGTCATGAAGCAGATGATTTCTAATCTTTCAAGTCATTCCTAGATCTATAATTTCCCCTCCCAAGTACAGTAGCTGCTGATTCCCACAAATATCTTCAAAACCCCATGGAGCAATGGGTCCATCCTGACACCAGCACTTCTGCATAAGGCTGTGGGGCAGGAGGCTTGAGATGAAGAGAACAGTCTTGGTGGCACATGGGAGGATGGTGGAAAGGATAAAGAAACTAGTTTTGTCCAGGAGGCTGTGTAAAATGGAAGAAAAGGCTAAGAAGATGGGAGTATGTGGTAAAGAATAATAAAGGACCCTTGCGGCTTGGGAATGTTGAAGTGGTAGCATGCAGCTGGAAAATGGGATTCAAGGGCTGGACCGCAGAGAGGCAAGGACTGGCATGGCTTCCAATAGCCAGAGGGATGGGAAAGGGATACAAGAGCTTCAGATTTGGGATCAAAGCAGATGGTGATACAGCAGGGCATTGCCAGATACCTGTGTAGAGGACTAAGCAGCTGGACATAAAAGTGATTCAAGATCAGTATAATGTTCTCTACATATATTGTTCTTAGAAAATGGATCTTACATTTCTGGACAACAATGGAGAAATGCAGACATGTCCCTGTATCTGGCACATCACTATGGGGGTCAGGGTCCTTCACAAGCTCTCTCGCACAGTGTAGCTGTTCAACCTTCCTACAAACTGCTCTGGGATGGGTTCTTCTTGCTCCCTTTTGCCTGACTTTCTCATGTGTAACTTTGCACAGAACAGTTACATATTTGCTGTACCAAGGAGAATATTCTCTTTGTGGAAAAGATGAGTGACATGCTGTCATCCAGAGCAGGGCACTGGACTCTGGTATTCCAGCTTTCTTGTGTCTAGTATAAAATTTGTGGTGTCGCTCCAGATTTTGAATAAAAGAGAATATACAACACTCTCCTTTTACAGCCCTCTGAAATAAAAGGCTGTTCTACAGGTTGTGAGGTGGGGTTTTTTTTTGTTATAAAAAGAGCTTAGGCACTTCAAATCAATGTTAAAATGTTTCAGGTGAATGAAACCCTAAATCCCTGTAGTCCAGTGTTAGGTGGCTAAATGATAAGGGTAGTGCTACTTAAAAGATTTCTTTGTTTCCTATCAGCTAGATGAAGCAACTCCCAGTTAGGGTGCAGGCTTTTGAGCATCTTGATCTTAGATACCCATATCTCTTCAAGGAAAGAAAATACACTACGTGGCAGTGAGGATCTTACTAATTATTTTCTAGCCATGAGTTAAGTATGTTGGTTACCTAACGAACATCAGCAAGTACTGTTCAATGGGTGGATGTCCTTAAACTGACAGCCCATGTTGCTGCATCATTAAGTCAGACACCAAGTCCTGAGTCTTCCAGACAAGACTGGCTCTTTTTCAGGCTGTGCACCTTTCAGTCTTCGTAACTGCTATTGTATCAAAACCAGCACCAAATATTTCAGATTTGTAAAGAATAATATTAGTACTTTAAAGGAGAACCTTCACAATAAAAATGTTGTTATTAACATTTTAAAAAGAAAAAAGAAACGATACATCTGAAAGAACTGAGAAGTCAGTTATAATGACTTTATTAAAACTCACAGCAGGTTAAACGTAACAGCTTAAAAAATGAGATCCCTGATAATGTTTACAGAAAAGAGACATTTTTAATGAATATAAAGAATATTTTGTCTCAATATGAAATGATTAAAAAGAAAACAGGGCAGCTAGTGTAATGAAACTGCCAAAACAACTGTTAAAACATTTCAAGCAACAAATGTAGCCACTCACTGCTTCCTTCTTCTAGTGATGGCAAACAGGAAATTTCAGAGATCCTTAAAGAAAAAGAATACTTTTTTTTTTAAGCCTTAAGTTATGTGCAAATCTACAGTCTTATGTAGTGATGTAGACTTCAGTCTGTGATCTAACACTGAATGTCTCATTTAGGACAAGATTGAATCTAATTTCTCAAAAGATGCCAGTTAAAAAGCACATGCCTTCAAGACTTTCTTACAGCCTTTTTTAAGCAGCCTTTTGTCTTTAAAAGTAAGCTAGCCCTTACACATTTCCTGCCCAAGAATATCCTACATGAGCATTTAAAAGTGCTGCATCTTGCTTTTCATTCCATATGACAGTAAATGTAATAACATTTTTTTCTGGAGGCAATGGGAAGGTGCATGTCTGTGTGGTGGTGAGAACTTTCTGGCAGCATTGCTGGGCTCTCATTTGCCATTAGTTTTACACAATTCTTGTTTCTCTAAGATGTATGTGCATAGCATAGCAGTAGAATAAATCTAAGGCAGGCAAGCAAGAAAGTACAATGTGTTTTCTCTAACTATACCATTAATCATTGCACAGTCTCTGCAACATTGACAACTGCAGCGTAAAGTTCATTTCTTGAAGATTATCGCCAGCTAACATATTCTTACAGATTTTTTCTTTGATAAATCTGGTATACTTATGGACAGCATGTTTTAAAATAGGGCCAAGACCATTGTTTGGCCACATGAGGTCAAATGACACAGCTTGCTTTGTCTCCAGATGACTCTTTCTCCTCTTCCCAGTGGCTTTGCACCACCTTAGGAGGATGGTTCCCTTGTGCTTCTGTCCCTCAGTGTCCAGGCATTACATGGTAGGAAGCTACTTTGGTAGAGGCCAAAAATGTGCATGGAGTATGCAACAGTATGGATCATCTCAGGTCAGTGCTCAAGCCTGTACTCTGGCATTGTTTCATTAACCAGTGTAGATGTGGCAGTAATTATTTCTGGAAAAGTCGTCCTTCCCGTGCTTCATCTTGAGTATTTAGCATGTATCTATGCAATGCTTTTTCCCCTGATTTTTTGAATTACTTTTTTTATTGCTGTGAGAGAACTTGGATCAGACTAGGATGAAATGGTGCATTTCCACGTTCCTTTCAGTACTTTAGTCATCTTAAAGCAGACTTGCCTATCTAATATAGCACTCATGATGGTGCTGCAAGGTATTATACTGCAAGGTTATAGGCTAAAGGATGTGGGTTAATGCACATCCCACTTCATCTGGAGTACATTCATACACCAAAAACACCAGTAACAGGAAATAGTGTAGGAGCTTGAACTTGGCTATCATGCTCTGCACATTGCCCAGTGCTTAAGCCTGGCCCTCGGTGTGTTTTATAAGAGTTGAGGATTAGCCAAGGAGGGGCTCGAATGCTGGCTTCATCTCAGGGTTTATGTATGTCCTTACAAAGACATGTGAGAATGTGAGGAAGAATTCATTTGAACATGCTCAGAGACTGTGATAATTAGGTACCTCAGTAGTAGCTAAGAGCTAAATGCTTTTTATTCTCTCAGCAGTAACACAGGGTTGTGTCATGGGCTGAGTAAACCCAGACAGGCATTTCCACAGCACAGGGCATTTTGGTTATCCCAGGCTGCTGCAACCACCTCTAAGAGGCCTTGCAGCCAAGTATTAATAGCTATTAGGGGTAGAAGTAGCATAAGCCATTCCCTTTTTTCTGTACTAAGTGATTCCAAGCATACTGAAGTCACTGAGGGTCTTTTTATTGATATTCAGAGTACTTTGGATCAGACATTGGGTAGCTCAGTGATGGCAGGCACTGATTGCATTATGCTCTTGTGATCTTGCAGTATCACACATTAAGTATTGTAGACATGGTGTATTATTAATGGATACTGTTCTGCATTTTCCTTTCAACTAAAGTACATATAACAAACACTGCATCTGGTTTTCCCTACTTTTTCTCATTTTCATAATAGTCCCATGTCATAATAGGAAAATTTTGCAATTCCCTTTCAAAGCTTGCTGGACTTTCTGACTCCATGACATTTATCAGTAACAAAGTGTTTGTGCTGGCTTTAGTGTATCTTCTGTCAGTTTTAAATACTCTGCTTTCAGATGTTGTGTTCTGCTTTGTTACTTCCTTAATGTTCACAAAGTTTGCTTACTTTACAGTATTCAATATATAGAACTTGCACGATATTCCTCTTTTAAAATTCTTATTATATACAGATTTGTCTCCTCTCCCACATTCACTCTTAATTTTCATCACTGCTGTCAAGCTTGTCAAAAAAAAAAATCAAATCTGAACCAATGATTCAGGCTGCAGATATGCTATAGAAATATAGCAAGTCACACTTTACATACATTTTTCTAAGGTCGAGTCATGGCTACTGCTTATCGTGCAACACTAAAGGGATTTTAATCTGCTTAACCCCTATGAGGCTTGATGATATGTATGGTCCTGCATGGTATGGCAGATCACACATTACCGTTGAGAAGGTAGTTATGTTATGTACCCTAAAATCCTCATGCCCCCAGTTCCACTAAAGGATGTGAAGAAAATACTTTTCATCCACTATCTCATCTAGGAAGACCTACAATGCTCTTTCCTATGCTGCTCTTCTCAGTAGAAGAGGAAAAAAAAAATAGCAGATTGTCCCTTCAATTTGCCACTGCAGCTACTTCTAGAGGGAAGAGGATGTGCAAAGTAATGCAGGAGAAAGTGGGGAGGAAAGAAGACAGAGAATGCTGTGCAGTGGATGATTAGATGAACTAATCTTTGGCTTAAACCTTTAACATCATCTGTTCTTCTTTGAACATACTTCAGCTGGGTCCATGGGGAGGCCACTTCTGCAGTGAACTTCTCCATCACTTTCTGCTCAGCCCCACAATGTGTGGCATCCTTGAAGAAATGAGGGCTGGAATGGGCAGATGTAGAAGACAATCCTTCCAGAATCTCAAATGCATCTGTGTTCCAACTTCCAGTGAAGGAAAATAAAAGGTATTTCTACCCATGCAATGCAACCATTTCCTGACCCAGTGAGGATGATAGAAAACCACAGAATCAGGTATTTTTTGTTTGCCTGTAAAGCAAAGCATGGGGAAGGGAGTGTGTTAAGTCTAAGCTCTCATTCAGTGAAGGCACTGTTCACGTGCTGGTCACAAGACACAAGCTTCTGCTTCCTTGACAATACTCAGGTACTAAGTTTGCTGCAGATAAAGGAAATTATATTTCTAGAAGTTAACAATGTCAAACTCTTCTAAGAAAAGTTCATTAAAACATCA
>JANHGN010007344.1:13223-31014 GCA_024605025.1 Megaceryle maxima | reverse complement strand
TGCTGCAGATAAAGGAAATTATATTTCTAGAAGTTAACAATGTCAAACTCTTCTAAGAAAAGTTCATTAAAACATCAGCTTCATTAGTCTTTTAATGAACTCCTCTGAAGTTTTTCAGACAGAACAGGTATCTTCTTCAAGAATCTCTCTCTGACCTACTACATAGTACAATTCAGTTGTCTTTCACCCTAAAAGTGTTATGCTCCACTTTTCTTATTCTCTTTGTTCTGATACATATTGATAAAATTTTTAATGTGTAGTTTTAAAGAACAGAAATAACAGCTATATAATTCACATACTTTCAAACTACATTGGTTTATTTGTCTTCCAGGGTACCCCTATAATTTTAGTAAGCTTGAGGGTTAAAACTATACTCCTCAAGTTTCATTAGAAGTTAGGAGAACATTAGGAGAACAGTAGACTCATCTCTGTAAAATTACTTAATTCAAGTTATTTTTCAAGTTATTTTTCAGTTCACAGTGTTTTTACAGAGCTGTGTTTGGAAGGCACAATTAGATAAATACATTTCTTCTGCTGTGTTACAAAAACTTGAGATTATTCAATTTTTGCTCAACTGAAATGCAAAACTCTTTTCAGTGACTGCTCAGGAATTAGATGGCACTTTCTTCTTACCCTCGCTGCATCTGCCATTCCTTTCTTCAGATAATTGTCAGAACGGATGGGGTAAAATCAGCTGTTCCTCAGCAACACTGTTTTTCCTGCTTAGAAGCAGAGAATATGGATAACTTGTAACTGTTATTTTTTTCTCAGTCATAGCGATGCCATGTATTCAAATGGAACACATACCCATTATAACAGCAGCTCGCTGCAGATGCTAAAAGGCAGCACATTGACTTAGGGATAACTATGTTTGACCAATATTAATGGGTAAGGTATAATTAACATAAGGTCGATACAGCATGTGTATGTTTTTAACAATGCCAACCTTTAGCCAGTAAGGGAAAAAAAAGTAAAAAAACCCTGTAGTGATGGACTGCTGCCCTGAGGAAGCCAGTACAAAAATTCCTCCAGGAGGAAAAACAAGGAGATGAAGCTTCAGAAGAGCTCATGGAAGAAATCAAACCACTTCATCCAGAATTGGAGACGTGTTCTGCTGTACAGTTCTTCCACAGTGACAGAGATGATAGAGATCTGTTGCAAACGATCCCAGGTCAAGTGTCCAAGTGTGCTGGGGAAACTCGCTGCTTATCCATGGCCATTCTATCTTAAATTGACAGGTTTATTAGACTCATAACTAGAGAAAATAAAAGTGTTCATGTAAAGAGATAGTGAATATAACCACTTGAGATTTATGAGCTTTTTCATGAAAAGGAGAAAAAATACTACATTCTCATCTGAAAAGTCACTTGTCAATTCTCAGAAATATAATGACCTTGTTCACTTGGACAGTGTGGATTATTTAACTGCTGGTTTGTTCTACATGGGTGTATACGTATATTTTTATACAAAGATATACCTAAATACATATATGCGTGTTATTTATTTGGGCAGCACTCCAGGTGTAGTTAAAGATGTTTTCTACAGAGCAAATGAGGGAACAAAGATCCAACTGATATATTCTGAGATTTCTTTGAAATGAGAGAGAAGGAGATTCTGACACTGAATATCCCAAACGGACTAAAGGACTTACAAAAGCACTTAGTAATTTAAAGGACTTATTTATGAAGCAACTTTCCAAACGTCTTAGTAGTGACACAAGAGGTTTTTTAATTAATGCTGTGACTAGAATTTTTCAACAGCTTAGTTTTTCAACATATACCACAACTGTGATGTGCCTTACTAGTGATAACTGTTGTCATTCTATAATGTGATTGCTTTTCTAAACAAAGTTTGTGAAGCCATGGTTGCCTATGTGACATTGTAGCTTCTAAACTTCTTGTAAAATTCATTATGCTTATATATTTTAATTAAGCTTATATAATTTCAATGAATAGTATGTACTGAATGCTCAACCTTATCCTAAATTACCAGTGGTTTGGTGGATAAATATGACAAACATAATAAAAGTTCTCAAAAAAAGTGATGCTGATTTGACTGTGATTTGTGAATTTATGCTTCAATTCATCGTACTTGTTTCAGCAATCACTTATGCAGACTGTGATCAAATTTAATCTAGTCCTTGTAAGAAAATTCACTTGTAGTCTAGGGGTAAGATTACATTAAACAGAGGTTAGAAAAATAAATAGGAGTTGTTAAAGAAAACCTTTGCTGTACTACAGCAAATGACAAATATTTAAACATCAAAAATACACATTTGTACTCTCACACAGAAAAAGCGGCAAAGAAAGAGAGCATTTATTTGATCTAAATTCAATTTTATTTAGCTATTTCCAATATGTGGCCAAATGAGTAATCTAGCTAAGCTGACAGACACCAAAAAAATCCCTAACAAACGAGGTACAAAGGAGTACCCCTTTGGAGAGAAAATCTCTATTTCGATTTCATAACTTTCTTTGTCCAGATAAACATTCAAGTCTCTCAGACATATCACTTTAGATCATATCTGGACAATAAATTGAAATGTATCATTTAGTTTTTATTTTACTTGGTCACACACTTCATATGTGAAAGAATAATCATTTTGACTGTTACTGAACAGGAATAGTCTAATAATGCCTTGCTTCATTCTCAAGTATTTCACAAAAGGCTTTATTTTCCTTGGTGTGGGAGCATATGGCTGAATACAGTCTATTTAATGAGTTTATATGACCCATTACTACTTATTCCCATCCTGAAAAATGTAGTGTTCTAGAACAAAGTGTTCCACATTGCCATGAAAAAAAATGCATACCTCAGAAACGTATTATTACTGGGTAGAATCTGCTATCAGGATGCTACAATGCGTTTATAAATAATGCATGAAATTGCCTCATTTGAACTACTTCCAGACCTCTCATGGTGTCAGAGTCGAACAGTCTCTCACCAAGTTCTTTTAGATATTCCACACAAGGAGGGTTTAGTGCTTCAATGCCGAGTTTACTTATCTGATCCAGAGGTGTGAGACAGCAATATGCTGAAATCACAGCACAAGTCTAACACAGCAATTGCAACACATAGTTAAACCACTAGACAAACAGCATGGCCATTGCTGGTCCCTGGATGCTCACTGCCACAAAGCACATCTACTACTCCTTTGAGGTGTTCAGTGGCCTTTGCCATGAGACCTATTGACATTTCCTTACAGGTCATGGTAGACTAGGACTCAGGAAGCTGCATACTGTTCTTGCTCTGCAGGGTCATCCTGGTACATTCAGGCTTACAAGGATGAATTTTGGATTTTTCTAATTTTTCCATATTTGGCTTTTCAATCCAATGATTCTTTCACATAGTTATCTCAATATAATTTAAAATTTACATTACTCAGAGGAACCAAGTACCTTTGTAATCTCATTGTACTAGGCACTGTCTGAAAGCTTATAAATATACATTTCAGGTCTGTAATCTTAGGGAAGTGACTAGGATATAGATTACATGTAGGCCATATTATGCTAAAAGTGTGCATTTCCTTCCTAGGCACTTTCTTATTTTGCCTTTTGTAGAATCTTAATCCTCAGCACAGACTTTCAATTCAGTGTATTTGTAGAAGCTCCATTTTTCTATTTTGCTGGGCTATCAAGATATATTCTGGAAAATTACCCATGCTCTTCAAAGGAAAAATTAAAAATTAAACATTAAACACTGGGAGACTTTTACTTTTTAAGGATCTAGCATTTTTAAGCAATCCTTCAGAAAGATATTTTCTTTAATACTCTTCTTGTTCTGGGTCAATTGTCCTCATACTGTAATGTCTAGTCAGGACTCTATGATTTCAAGAGCAAAGTCTTAGATGAAAGTTCAGTGACTCTGACCAATACTAACCCCACTTCAACACTGCTCACCACCCACTTAAGCCAAATGATGCCCCCACCTGTGACTTCCAAGACAGCCTATATTCCTCCACCTGTGGTAGTCTCTATTCTAGACTAATTTCCACTTACACAGAAAAGAAACTAAACCTAACAAGCAAAGGTTCAGCCACATTTGTCCAAGGGAAGAGAAGTTAAACCTAGGAACTCAAGTTCCTCTGTCATGCACAGTCTTTAGTGCACCTTTTCATTTGTGCAGCATAACGATGACTGGTTTTGACATCTTACCGTATTCTGGTTTGTGGTACACCATTCTCATCCAGAGGTTTCCTTTCTTGCCCCCCATTTCAATTATGCTCTCACAGATTTTTCCTCTCTCACAATAGTCTCGTCTTCTTCCACATCTTTACCTGACAAAAATTAACATCAACAAAAGCTGAACTCACCATCCTTCCCCTAAAACTCTTCTCCTCACTTCCTACTTTCTGTATCTAATGATAGGGTTGAAACTAGCAAATGGAGACAGTATTGAATTGTACAGGAAGCATCAGCTCCAAATGAGACATACTATGGAAATGTAGTAGATAGGGGTTGAGGGCAAGAATTAGGGGTTAAAATTCTACCCTTTTCACTGAGTCATAGAGTCCAGGGAGCACTGAGAAGGGAGAGATGAGAAGCTGATCCATAGCTACAGCTCTCCTGGGCTGCCTCCAAGATGCGGGGGATGTGCTCAGCCCTGGTTTGCAAACTCCTGGCCTCTGGGAGGTAGCAGATGACCTCATGATGCCTGTCAGCCCATTTCGGTTCTACTGTATTCCTACTTGATAACAGAAAAATTGACGTTGGAAGAGACCTCAAGAGATCCTCTAATCTGACCTCCTGCTACCAGCTGAGTCAACTATAAAGTACAGCTCGCAAAGATGCACTTCACATCCCTCCCCTTTGCCCACCTGGAACATGAGGGGTGCTCTGATCTTTTTTTCCAGGCCTCAAAAACTGCCCCTGCTCCACTAATCCCTCCTGTTGCTCCATGATGACCCTCTACTGGGCCTCCTTCAGTTTATCCATGCCTTTCCCGTAATAAGGGGCCCAAGACTGGACACAGTACTTCAGAGAGGATCTCAGACAAGATAATCACTTTCCTCCATCCAATGCCTATATGTTTCCAATACAGCTGGTGATGCTGTGGGCCTTCTTTGCCTCCAGGCCTCACTGCTGCCTTATGTCCAGTCTGATATCCACCAGGACTCCCAGATTCTTCTCTGCAGAGCTGCTTCCCCACCATTCAGACCCTACTAGGTATACTTGCAAAGACTTTTTTCCTTCCCAGGTGCAGCACTTGGCATTTGTCTTTGCTGGATTGCAGGTTGTCTCTACAGGCCCATCTTTCCAGTTTGTCTGGGTTACTCTGGGTAACAGACCTGCCCACAGCCACACTGATCACCCTACCCCACCACCAACCCCTTCACATCCCCCCCCCATTTGGTGTCATCTGCAAACTAGAGGATCAAGCACTCTGTTGCCTCCTCCAGATGTTCAACAGCACAGCCCCCATGACTGACAGCTGCGGTACTGGACTCCAGGGGCAGTAGAACTTCACTACTCTTCTTGAAGCACCGTCCACTGGACTGGTGTCTTGGTGGTGAAGAGCCCCACCACTGGGGCCAGCCCCTCAGTTATGTCACAAATGGCTGAGGAGAGAGAAGTTACTCCCCTTGCCCATCTGGCTCCCACCTTGCTCACAGAGCAAGGTCTGCGGGTTGTTGCCTTTGCCACAAGGCACCTGGGGGCTCTGGCTGAGTCTGGGGGTACCCAAGCACTGAGCTGCATGGCTGCTCCCACATTGTGGGCACCAGCCTCCCCTTCTGTAAGACATATTTCGTTACTTAGTTGTGTTAAAAGTCTCTGAAAACTGAAAGAATTCTGGTAAACCTAGGTAATGTAAAATGTAGGGTAAAGCCCACACTAGATAAATAAGGCAGGCATCAATTATTTCAGCTATGAGACTTTAGGAGAGCACATAATCCACACTCATTAGCCTGAGGGCTCGCCTGTGCCCTGCTAGGCTGAGTGAGAAATCCAACATGCCAGACTGCATCAGTTTTCTACAGAGATGCTAATTCATGTCTGGTTTTCCAGGAAATTTCACTCTTTCTTTCCATGCAAGCACCTAATCACATTACTCTAGGCTGCTGTCTCCTCTGTCTCCCCAGTACTCGTGGGGTTTATCAATTCAAGGGCTCAAGCTGCATATGGAAAAAAAAATTCAGAAATTAAAATAACCAGAGTCTGGCTCAGAAAAGAGCAAGGACCTAAACTTCTTTCTATCAGGTCAGAAATTCTATGCAACACTTATATAAACTTCCTTACCAAAATTTCTCTGAATCTTGTACATTTCCATGAAAAATTTTGGCTTTGGTAAATAGAAATGTATTTATGTAATGAAAGTAACCTGTTGCTGTAAATGTAGCCCAGCCTTTCTTCTTCCTGATCAGATTCTAAGGCTTGCAATGCTTTCATCTTAAAGTTCAATTAAATTAATGGGTCAGTCCCCAGCTCCACTGTCGACTGAGTAGCACTCAGGAAATAGCTGGACTCCTATGGCACTAAGCAGGTCGCAAAGCCAAGAACAAAGCTGTACGAGATCCAGAAACAAGGCAGTAGTTGTTCCATAAATCCACTAAAGACACAGCTAATGCTATCGATTTTACATCGATGATGGCTCCCACAGTCAGGGGCAGTACAGAACTCTAAGTGACAAACCACCCCCTCCTACTACTTCTGGCTTGTATCCTTGCAAAGACTGCTGCGGGTGCTGTCACTGGGTTGATCCTTGGAAGTGTATACAGAACAGAAACAGAGGAGCTTCCAAAAGCAGCTTTTTGAGGGTCTCCCGTAGGAGTTTATATGTATCTCACAACTTGAAACTATGCATCTGGGGCAAGTTTCAAAGGCTGTTTGTATTTTGGCTGAATTCACAGTATAGTAGGTGTGGTGCAAACACAAAGCCGCAAGGAAAACCTGCCACAAAGAGTTTACAATCTAGCCTTCAAAAATTTAAATACTGCCCCCCCTGAATTCAAATTCTAATTGAACCAATTAGACTATTGTGAAAATAATGTAGGACATCACTCCTTTTTAAAAACAGAGACGGGAACATATCGCCTACTTGCCCTGAAAGTAGTCTCCATGAGTGTGACTTACTGTTTCCTACACTGGTCACAGCTTGTGAAGAGGACCCTACCAACAGCCCTCCTCTCTGACCTGCGAGAATTGTGCTTGAAATGTTTTGTTAAAGGAAATCGTAGGCATTTTCTTCAAATTAATATTATTAAAAAACTAATTAGTGATGTTCATGCTGCCTTTCCCCTTTAATTACCAATGTATAATGCAACTTTAATTAACGTTATGAAGTCAGAAGGTATTTTCTGAAAGCTCTTGAAGTTTTTTGCTCTTAGGGAATTAAT
The DNA here is from genome assembly GCA_024605025.1 of Megaceryle maxima. NCBI lineage: Eukaryota > Metazoa > Chordata > Aves > Coraciiformes > Cerylidae > Megaceryle > Megaceryle maxima. Next base: position 23,681 of record JANHGN010007344.1, on the reverse strand, counting down.
CCCATTAGTATTAACAGATTATCTGCTTAAATTCCTCATGTATTATTATGAGAACTGAACTAAAAGTTTAACTATTCTAAAAAAAATGTAATGCTTGTAAATTAAACATGTTCTACTAAATCTTAGAGACATTAAAATGGAAAGAGATGTATGGAATTTTAATGTGGTTTTGGCTAACTGTGTTAGAGAAACTGATCTTGTATTTACCTTAAGAAACATTGCGTTAATGCAGATGATCAGATTTCTCAGATTGAAGATCACTAGTATGCTACTCTCAGGAAAGATTTTGACATTGACAGAGGACACTTCTTTCCTGTCAGAAAGGAAGGTGTGAAAGCATTCCTATTAACACTTCTTAAGAGAATAAGCTGATTCTTCTCCCCTTGGACATAACAGGAAAGACTCTTCCTCTTAGTTCCTTGGTATTTAGGTTTAGATGGCCACATACACACCATTCCCTCAAAGGGCGGTGTCAGAGACGTGGGCTTTGTTGTTGGAAACTCCTTCACACCTCAAAGCAGATGCTTCAGGCTGCCAGCCTAGGTAGACAAATTTCTTTGGTTATACACAGGTCATGGTTCCAATTAGCCTGAGGGATAGAGATCCACCTGTACAGAAGAAAAAAAAAAGTCCACCCCAAAAATTATGGCATTCTGATGAAATAATCCAACTGTTGATAACAATGGAAAAGGTAAGAAGCAACAGCTCTTAAAATTTATTTTGACCTAACCTGCAGAGGAAACTTGACATCCACAGCAGGCTATAAGCAGGCCACAAGAAAATCCATTACAGGCCCTAACAGGAGAAATTTTAGAATAACCATCAGAGGAAGAAGACCAGCAACAACTTGATCAGAGTTGCAAATGCGATTCTAATGAAAATTTAAACTTCCTTTAAATGTACAGTTTGCAACTGGTTGTTTTGACTGTGAGTATATGTGCATTCTGAGTGCAAAGTTCAAACCCAAAGGTTGAGTTGTAGAAGGTGAGAAGTAAAGAACCAAATACTAGAACTCTCTCAAACACTGCACTAAGCCTACCTCAGGCTCCCTAGGTGAGATCAGCTAATGTTAAGAAGAAATCAGCTGACTGGTGGAACACATTCTTACTCTGACTACTGAATTGAGAAGATCCTGATGCAATTTTTTTTGAGGAGATTGATGCAAATAAGTGGTTCTTACCAGAGTTTCTCAAAAGCAAGTCCTACAAAGAAGCTGAAAGAGCTCCATTCTTTGTGTAGGCAAAGGGAAAAATACTATTACAAAGTTGTCTATCCAGGTAAGCAAACTCCCTTAATTTCTCTATACACATTTGAAGGGCAATTGCAACAAATATGAGTTTGTATTTGACAGAACAGTAGGCTCTGATAAAGGTTCATAAATGAGGACACATCTTTTTTCATGCAGTCAGGAGTACCTCCAAAATTCTGATTCCACTTCTGTGGTAAACAATGTTAGAAGCTGAAGCAAGAGTCTGAGTAAACTCTGATGATGCCCCGCCTACTGAGCACCTCAGTAAAAGAGACTGACTATGAATTAGGTGGGAAATATGCTCCATAGCTACAGCTTCCTATGTCTTGGTGGCTTACCAGTCTCCTTCTAAGATGGGAAGTTCTTACAAACTCCATCTAATGTACAGGCATCCACTTTCCCCACATTTATGGGCGCAGAAATCACCCTAGAAACTTCCTGAGCCCTGGTGAATGCATAACTGTGTCACACAGAAAGACTGTGGTAACTATATGGGTGGGTAACTATGTAGTAACAGACTATGGTAGGATTTCAAGCATTGCTGGACAAACAGCTCATTTAGGGCAATCTGCTTGATACTTGCTTTCTGAGAGTATGTCTGAGTAACACTAGCTTATAAATCCTAGGGTAGATCCTAAGGAGAATTGAACTTTCTCCCTATAATTCCTTTGAGACCTCTGGAGAGACCCCAGAAGGTAATCTGCAATTTTCCCCGCAGCCAAGAATGTCTTTGGAAATGCTGGGGTACAGATCCAGGCAGCCCCGGGGCTACAATGGTTTAGAATAACTCAAGGTTTGGTGGTGCATTGTTGTTTAAAATTTCTTAAGACAGTTCAGTTCTGTCAGCTTTGAATATTCTAATTTAACACCTACATCACTATCCTATGAGTAATAAGATGAAAAATGAAATTGCGATGGAATTTATGAACTCTTGGGTAGTACAATAGTTCCTATCAGTAAATAGTGGGAAAACTTTTACTGGGTGTATTCAAAACTATACTGAAAGGAAAGGTTAAATTTCCAGGCATACAGCTGATCTTTTCAATTTTCAATTTTTGTGTCATTTGATTGATATGTATTTCCTGGGTTTGTTTGTTGTTTGTTTTGTTTTTCTTAAATATTGTATATGATTTTTCCATGCTTATAATTCTGCCTATGTCTATAGTAATCAAGGTCATAACTATGCACAAGGGGTCTCTAAATAATTAGGGTGGATACTTAAAGCTTCAGTGATTCCAGTACAACTGGAACCTAGAGCAACTGATCTGCAATTTGATTGCATTAAAGACTATACAGCATATATAGAAATAAGGTAGTTAACCAAATTAATTAACTTCTTATAAATCATGGGAACACTAAAAATCTTGACTCCGTAAACTTAACACTGCTGATTTATACATAGGTGTGATGAAAATAAGCTGAAGTATCACCTGAGTATATTTAATACTCACAGATGACACTGCAATCATAGTAAATACACAAACATTTTATCTGTTGGTAGCAAAGAATAAAAGAAATTCGAGAATCATAAGTGCAATTTAAGATTATTTTCCTTGTTTTAAATATCAGATATGTATCACCTGAGATTCAAAGTGTAAAATGTGAAAAGCATAAGACATAGAAAAACCCCTATCCTATGACATTCAAACCCAAAAACAGAAATAGCAATGAAAACAATCGAAAGGACTTCATTTTTAATTAAGCACTGACAGAAAAAATAGTGAAGTTTCTATTTATTTGTGAATGGCTCATAAGCTCAGGTGATCTTTCTGGCTTCTTTGAGCAATCTTGTTGAGCAAAATTCAGCCAAAAAGGCGATTAAATAAGTATATGCTTGGACAAACTGTCAGTGGCAATGCTGTGAGAAATGTAGAAAGTGACTCATATACACTACTGAGCTGTAAGAAAAAAATTACTAAATTAACACTGGCCATTATTTGACTTTTCTGAATACAACTTCTCAGTATTTCTATTATAATAGCCCATTTATCACTTGCTTCCTCTGCACTCCTTAAAAACTCTTACTTCTACATTTATCTCTGTTCTCCCCAAGCTACATTCCATTTTACTAGTAAGGTTATTTGGAGATATCACTTCTAGTCTTTAATCTTTGAGAAATCCCTTCACAAGATCATTGCCATTCCACAACAGGGACTTATAATCATTGTACCTTATTGAAATGAGATAAAACCAAGGCAGACAATATTGATTTTACAGATATTTGAATACAGAGGGAAGTAGAGATCCAGATTCACAGGAGTACTAAAGCTTTGAATTTACATTTAGAAGCTGTATTTCCTATGAAACCAGGGAATGGTTGTTAAACTATAGAGTCGAGTATGTAAATATTCATAAGCACTGAGGACTGTAAAGCATGTAGGTTTTAAGATCTGGGACACCTTCTCAGACCTTCTTCCACTTGTACTGATTTTGCCCATGTAACACTGAAAGGACTTACACTAACTTTTGTTTCAAAATTGCTTCATGTATGATTGCTGTATGATTATGTCCTGTCTCCACTGTCACTTTACAAAACCCATGTGATTACTTAATCTTTCCACCTTCACAATCCAGGTTTAATCAAAGCAACATGTTCCTGAATGCTTATCGTTTTCTTACTGAAAGCACCACAAAACTTAAAACTTATATTGACTCAAAACAACATTCCTATTTCAGTCCTTGTTGTTCCCCTCTATTCACCAGAACCTTAGACACAGGTGCAGTTTCCTTTCCAATATAACCTTTCGAGAATGTCAAAAGAGAGAATAATTTATATTTCGCCTTGAGTTACATTTCAGAAACTAGCTTTTGAAAACAGTTCACTGAAGCAACTAGTCCTTACATTTACAGATAAAAGCATCCTTTACTGTTATCTGGGAAGTTCAGACTTCAATGCTCTAAGGGCTCCCTTGGTCTCCTATTTTTTTAGCCTCAGTCAAAGCTAAAAAGAGATGGTCAATCAATTCCCTGCTTAACTTTTACAATAAAGCTGAAGCAACAACAACAACAACAAAAAAACAAACTAGGAAAAAGTGGATTGGATTTTGAATTCAGTGAATGAGACAGTCAAGTTATGATAAATGGTGAATATCAAGAGGCATTTTCAAATAAGATCTACTAAAATATGCGTTATCTTATGTGTAGGAAGAAAAATTTTCACCACTGTAATTAAGCCTTGACTAATGTGAAGAGAATTATGTCTACAGATGCAGAAGAATAGCAGTTTCTTATTTTCCTATGTGAGTAAGTTTCTATGATTTAATCATGTTTTAAAAATACAAATACATGCAGCCTGCAAAACCCATAAATCAGAAAGTGTGAGGACAAATACCATTCATTCAATCAGGAATTTATATTTGTCTGGCTGTATCTTAGTTATCAAAATTGGGAAACAGTCTGTGTGCTTTACTACTGGTAAAGAGAAGTTGATCTCTAAGTGAAATTACCAGAAAATAAACATAATTATTTTACAATAATATCTTCCATAATTCTTTGAGAAGATGAAGTAGGTGAAGAAGTAGCCTCTAAAAAATGTCCAAGGAAATTCTCAGTTTATTTTTAAATCTAGCTGCTACAAGCATCTGTTAAGTAGTCACCAGAAAGATCATAAAAGCTAAGAATGAATAAGTATACAACTTACTCTTTTATGAGAAGAAGCAGTTAGAACTGAGTTTCTGGAGAAGCATGATCTTGTCAAAGCTGTTGGGAGTCCTACTACTATCTCCCACATATGCAAAGAGATGTCAATAGACATTCCACTTCAGCACATCAGCATGTTCAAAACTCTAAGCCTAAACAGAAGAGAAGAGCATAATATCTGGACTTTCAAATGCACCTCAGTGTGTGATGTGTGCCACTCCCATTGAAATCTATAAATTAAATATCCATGCTGCTTGGACACTTTAGAAAAATACCTTACTGCACCTCTCAGTCTCTCTGTGTCTAAAAGTAACTGGCAATTTATCCCTAACCAAATCTGTAGGACAGAGTACATACTTCTAAATGAGAATTATAAGTTTTAATTAAATTGAAAAATATTTGGTGATCTCAAATGGGATATTCCAGGGAATAAAAATATGTTAAATATATCAGACCATAAAGCAGTGGTGTAGAAGATAAGCTACATTTTTTTCAGAAGTGTCTTTATAAATAACAAACTTAATTGGTAAAAGCACAAAAGGATTTCTCAACCATTGAGTTTCTGTCCAAAAGTTAAGAATTTTTATAACAGCAAACTGGTTTTAGCTCATTCATTAGCTTCCGAATTTGGGCATCTTTTCTAATATGATGAATCCTCTTAAGTAAGGGTTTAGCCTAGTTTAAAATTGTTTTGATTTGAAAATAGTCTGTTGGTTTAGATATGACCAATGTTCTAAACATTTGATACATATAATTACCAGCATCATCTATGACAAAAAGGGTTGGGTTTTTTGCTTACATTTCACAGAACTTTTTGTGATAATGTACTTGCTGCTTCTGGGACTCAAAATGCTGCACAAATTCATCTTATATTTTAAATGATCTTAGTGATCTTTTTAACACTCCTATCTCGCAGAACTACATTTACTACACTTATGGTTAGTTCCCATACCATACTCCAACTCCCCACTATTGGACTGGGAACTAGCAGCTAGACATTTGATTGCCTTACTGTTGCATTCCAAATACTAATCATTTCTTCCTAACTCTTCCAAGAATCCCCAATTTAACATACAAATCTGTGAAGGAAAACTGCTTGCATCTTGTTGTGTTATGTAAAGCAGCACAATGAATCTGTAGAGGATTTGTTAGGTACAGAAGTGTTTTTTTGAAGAATGCTGCATTCTCCTCATGACAGCAAACTGGCTGTTGTCCTGCTGAAAACAGGCAGTGGGATCTGCCTACAAGTGATTTTAACCCTTGTTACAAGCCTGGGCTGATGTTTTCATATCAGTCAATCTGCAGAACTCCCTTGCCTTCTTGCCAGCCAGCTTCAGTTACTTTACAGTGATCCTGTGTGTTAAATATAGCCATATATGCCATAAGCCCCTACTGCCAGGACAGCTTTATAGTCTCTTGACACCTTCACAACAATTATGAAAATCAAATCCTATCATTCAGGAAATCCACTCTCTATTCAGGTTATTGTTATTGCAAGTTTGTTGACCAAAATTTTGTAATGCTACCAGATAGAGTTGTTTGCTGTGATGCACATACTGACTGGTGTAGCTCAGATTAATCTAAATGTCAGATTGATTTATAATAGCCTGCTATCTCTCAAATCTTTTTACTGATTTTTTTTTTTTTCCTATCTGTAAACTTAGCATCTTGCTATTAGAGGAATAAATATTAATGGAATATAAACTAGGAAATCTGCTGAGGTTTCTGATGACATTAGTTTAAGATGGGAGATTAAATTGTTAGATGTTCTGATGGAGTCCTACAATTAGTTATTATATCCGCATAGAGGTTTCTAAGCCCTGCCAGATATATCTTTGGTTTGGGTTGTTTTCTGTTTGTTTGGTTTCTTTTCTTTTTTTTTTTTTTTTAATTTTCCTTTTTAAAGGATTCTTTATACCTGGGAAATCTTGTTTTAGTGGGCTAAAGAACAAAGAATCTTTAAGTAGTTCTCTCCTTGTATAACTTCACAGGTTGCTTGTGTATCCATCCTAGATGTTTTATCACTCAAGCTTGTATATATTATTTGTGAAGAGACATTTTTATTAATAGGGAAAGAGTACAGATCATAGGGAAGACAAAAAGTGAAATACAGAATGAATTTATTATTTGATTGGTTCCTGTTCTCCATAGACTTTCTAAAGAAGAGAATATTCATTTTGTCCACAATCCATTCAGACTTTGAATTCTGTATGGAATGAAGATTCAGAATAGCTTCTTGACATGCATACAGTGCTAGCAGATGTCAAGGGGTTTGGCAGGAAGTGAAAATCCCTGATCTGTACATGGAAAAAATCATGATTCCTGACAGTCTGTAATTCTGCCAATGCTACAGAAATTTTTTTAATGGCAGTAAAGGCACCTCTCTAACCCAAAGACTCTTTCCTGCCAAGCTTCCAAAATGTGCAGCTAATCAGGAAGGAATGGGAGCTGTTAAAGTTGTGACCATTTTTCTTTATTATGGAAAGCACTGGACAAACTGAGTTAGAGGCTGCTATTCCTTCTACCACAATGCCTATACAGTAATGAAATAATTATGTCAAGGAATCGCCTTTCAATAAAAATATGCTTGTCAATTTTGAATATATGGTTCTAAAAAACTATCTGTATTGCAGATTGGAAAGGCAGTGCTTACATTCAGTTTGAAAAGGCACCAAGGATTTCCAAGCTTGTGACTCACTTCTAGACTAAGGCAGGAATTTTTCAAGAAATTATTTTTCTGGGAAAAAAAAAAAAAAAAAAAGGGGGGCATCCTCTTTGCAGCCACCCTTTAAGTACTAGAACACTGCTGTGATGAAATTCCTCTAAGCCCTCTCCCCTCCAGACAAAGACTACTAACTCTGTCAGGCTTTCCTCACAGGGCATGTTCTCCAGCCCTTTGTTGAACTCTGTGGTCCTCCTTTAGACCCTCTGCTGTCAGCCTGTGTCTTCCTTGAATTGTGGGGACCAAAGCTGCACACAGTACTCCAGGTGTGGCCTGACAAACACTGCATAATTCTTCTTTTGAATTGCACAGTTTGGAATGCTTTACTGAGACCTTTTTTTGCTGTGGCTTCTAACACTAATTTTAATGTAGAAAATGATGGAAAATATAAAAAACCTGCTCATTTAAAACAGTGGATTTTATGCTTAACAAAAGAGCTTTGGGATGACAAAATATGCTTCAAAGGAAACAGTAAACAGTGCCATTTATAATACACAAAAACTGTACCTCATATAAAAATATACAGAGAGAAAATAACAGAATTGGATCAACACACACTATGACAGCAAAACTGCCTTGGGAGCAAAAAACAGCTGAAAGGAAAAGAACACTGCTTCGTCCCTTTTAGAGTATGAAGTGTTGAAACCATCAGACTTCCCACATAGTCACATCATAAATTATATAGTTGTAACAGTAGCAAAGGCAAAGATGTTTTTAGGAGAAAGAGTTCTTAGCTGGTTTTTTTCAATGATTGCAGAGAAGAAACTTTCAGTCAAAATATTGTGAATGTGGTTAAAGACAGCACAGATAAACCACTTTCAGATTTGTTTGTAAGAAAAAGAAAATGGAATTTTGGACATTAACAATGGAAAGCTACTAAGGCTTTTGCAAGAATGCAGTATCCAAAATATTAAAGACTGGCAGCAGCTTTTTTTTTTTTTTTGTCTCTTCTGTAGGTAATATGTGTCTTCTCCTTCCTTGTTGAGAGACATACTTTCAGGTCTGAAGAATTCATTATCCTTTTACTGTTTGTAAAGCTTTCAAGTCTAGCAATTTTTTAAAGCTGCTCTTCTTCTTTTGCTTGCTATTTATCTATTTTCAAGGAAGATGGTAGACTTGTTTAAAGTCTCTGCTTGTCAGTTCCTAATTAGAAGCTTTTGCCTTGTTAAAATGTTTGTATACATGTTCTTATAAGCATTTACTTCTTTTTTTTTTTTGACAAAAAGACCCCAAATATAAAAATATTGTGGCCGAAGTCTGTACAATTTAGTTTTTGAACATAGTGTTCAAAACATCTGTGGAGAGACAGAAGAAATACAGAGCTTTTAATACTGTATTCTAAAAATTAGAAGACCTTGCCAGTAATGAATACTAACAGTAGACTGAAAGATACGATGATTTTGCAGCTGCATTCTCAGCTGCCCATAATTAGAATGAATACTACATATATATATAGAACAATAATTATTGAGAAACTGTCTCAATGTTATGCCTCAGCTTCACTGAACAGCATCCTACATGGACTTAGTAGAGCATGCACTCAGGCACAAAATGACATTAATAGAAAAGTGAAAATTGACATCATGAGTTACTTCATGATTAACAATGTTATTTACAGTAAAGTTTGGAAAGCTAAGGTATTCCATAACTAATACTGTATTCTAAAATAGCATTTGGTTGTCATTATTCTGTTAGCAACAGAATTTTCTCCCTCTTCCACTTGGTAACACTGATGTATATTACTGTATTTCAGTAAGTATGAGAAAGAATGATGTCCACAACCCGCTGTTATGCCAGTAGGCTTCCAAAGACCTCATGTAACTGAGCAGCTACCATGGAGAAAAAGTGAAGAAAATGTATGTCTGTTTACAAAAGGCTTGATCAAAGGCTTGGAAAACAAAGTCATGTAGGGCTCAGGAATACTATCAGACTTCAGTAGTCAGGTTAATCTCAGTTTATCCTCTTAGTTATTTTATGCTTTCTAAATAAATGGTCTGATCCAACTCTATGGCTACTTAGTAAGCAACAAGTTTTGTGACATTACCATCACCCGTTCCTCCCCCTCAGTTTGATTCTTGACTAAGGCACAAAATGAATTTCTGTTGCCAGGAAGCACAAAATCAAACATTAGGGCTTCCATTACTTTGCTGTTGGAATAAATTTCCAGTAATAATCACTCAGTGGTTAACCCCTTCTCTTGCAGCTCATGTAGGTGTCAGGAAGACCTTACCTATAGTCAAGAGGATACCATCAACTCACATTTATATCGTCAACCAAATCATCCTAAGACTCTCAGCAATACATTCTCTTGTATGTATGTATGTCTGCTTACTTACATATTCAACTGTTCAAATTGCTTCAGCTCACAAACCTACTAGGCATACTGTGTGGTATGTGAAATGGACTGTCCATAAAGAGGAGCTTTTATTTTTACAGAACCTTGTGGGCTGCTGCAAGCTGGTTTTGCCAACATCTGTGTGACTGTGTTAGCATGTGGCACCAAACCTGTACTACTAAGTTCTTTTAGAAGACTGGAGAGACAAGCTCCAACTTAGTGACTTGCTAATGTGGTCTCTGCCTTTTGGATTAGAGCAGATTCATGTGCTGTAACTCAGAAAGTAGAGATCTTGTTCAGACCTGCCATCCATACAACACTGTATGGATGCCCAAGGCCTAACACTATTATTAAAGACTGAGGTAAAAGCACTGAATGGCTCTGCTTTTTGATTCATCCCTATTAACCTTCCATGCCTTCTCCCTGCATATACAAACCACAGCTCTGTACTCTTCCTGCAAAGCCTGACCTTGCTTTCAGAGATGACACTATTTCTTCTTCCTCTTGACCTCC
>JANHGN010007344.1:0-13123 GCA_024605025.1 Megaceryle maxima | reverse complement strand
ACGGATCCAGAAATTTCTCCAGATTGCCTATAGAATAACCCATCAGTGCTTACACCCTGGCAGGGCAATCAGAAGTAGACACCTGCTACACCATTCCCTTTGTTTTCCATCCCCCTAGCCCTCACCCAGAGGCTCTCAACCACATCACCACTATCTGAAAGGGCTGTATGAACCTCTCTCTTTTGTGTAGTGTGACACCTCCACCTCACCTGCCCTGCCTGTCCCTCATGGACAGCCTGTAGCCCTCTATCCCAGCACTCCAATCATGGGACTCATTCCCCCAAGTCTCTTTAATACCAACGATACCATAATATTGGGAGGTGACAACATTTCCAGTTCATCCTGTTTGCTTTTCATACTGTGTGAGTTGGTGTACAAGCATTTCAGGGACGCTCCTGAGCCTTTTGTGCTCCCAGAAGCAATGCAGATGTTCCCATTAGCACTGCCACCATCAGATGATGCTGTGCCAACCCTTGGCTTACCTACTGCAGTGCTGTTGGTATCTCTTTCCTTCACTGATTCTAATTTAAACTCCTCTTGATCAGTCCCATCAGCTTATGCCCAAAGAGGCACAATAGAATATTTTGCTTGTTTTCAAGTACATAAACCTTCATCTTTCCTTCTTGACTCCTGGAGACAAAAATGGCATTTGCATGTGCAAGGAGTATTTTCTTTGTTTTCATGTATGTAAAAATTCATTAAAAAGACTCCGATGAAGAAATGCATTTGTATAAGGAGCAGAAAGTAGTAAAAAAGAAGACGAGCACATGCAGGTCACAAGACAAAGTGATGACAGAAACATTTACAGGAAGTAATACAGCAACCATTGCTCTTAATGCAGCATTAGATCTTACTGCATTTTGCAGCTTCCTATAGGAACCTTCTCCGTCTGATGACTGCAGCGCTAGCAATTGTGGAGGTTTTATCATGAGCCCAGAAATAAATGATAAAGTGTGAAATATGGTCCATAAATATCTGCTGTTGAGCTTTTTGAGTTATTTGAAAAAGTCTGGTTTGAGTTTCTGGGATCATGGTTGTAAAAAAAACCAAACCAAACAAAAAACAATCAAAAAACCCCAACCAACCAAACAAACAAAAAAACAAAGCAGAGATTGCTAAATCTCTGACATCAGAAGCTAGCTTTTATTACCATTCTCATCTTACAGAACTGAGACTTTAAGTCACTTGGGCTTGCTTTCATCATTTGGTTCACTGTTTCTTAATATTTCTGATTAGTGATCCTTATCCTTCTCTTCTCCTTACTCATTTCTGAAATACTAAAGCGCATGTGCATCAAATTTTCTTTTATTTTTCCCTTGAATTGCAAAAGCTAGAAATGTATTTTAAAGACTTGAACGCTGATAGAAATTTCGGAGGACACGATTAAATAAGCAGTACTTCAGGGCTTTAAAATAAACATTAGAAAACAAAATTCAATATGGAGTCATAAGGTCACCACAGGTAGGTATTAAGTCCTCTACAACAAATACATTTAATGCAAATTATTATATGTCCCTATTCTCCTCTTCATGATTTAAGCCGTAACTTAGGAAAAATTGCACAGAGAGTAACTGAAGGCTTTTCTGAATCCACCAAATTTAGTTGGTGGTGTGAGATGTAACATAATGAAAAAATACTTTTCTCCTTTTCTTGTAATTACACTGTTAATTAAAACATTCACCCTGGCAGACAGGGCTTATCTCCCTTCAGCTCTCACTTTTGCACCATCCTTTCACCAACTGCAATAGTTAGTCAAAGTTAATCCTTGAGCATTGGGTCAATGGCTTCAAGCAAAGCTTTTAGAATGTATGTCAATGAAAAATCAGACTTGCTAGGGCTGTGTTTAACTACATTAGCACATGTTCCCACTCCACAAAGTCCAAACACCCTCCAGGGGCTGGCTGGAGCAGATGGTATAACCAATGTTTTTCATATAATTTTGGTCTCTAACCCAAACCTCTGATCTCTTCATTTGGTGAATTGAGCAGACTGGAGGCACCATCCTTTCCAGGACACCATGTATGAAGAGATCTGCTTAGGATCAAGAGGCAAGAAAACTGTAACTGACTTGTGCAACCACTACATCGTCTTTTTCTTCCCCGTTAAAAACATTCTGATGACACTTTGAAGAAAATAAATTCTCCTCAGCTGTGTAGGAGGGGGAAGAGATGTGGTTATCTGGTCAGTGATTACACAGTGCTCATGTTCTGGATACTCACTTGCAACCTGATTTACAGACAGGCTGAGAGCCTCTCACAGGACCACTTACCATCAATGTAAGTTTTGCTTTCTAACAAGAATTTAATCAGGGGGTGGGGGAGGAAAACCCAAATCTCTAACTTGGTGTCCAGACTGTTGTGCAGTATACATAAAAATCCTTTTTTTCTGATTGATGCTACCAGTGCAGAATCTCTGCAGGAGCTCTCAGCATTGATGGTATTGTTGAGAAAAAACAGCAGAACAACTCAGCACAGAAGAAAATGGCAAAGGCTTGAACTGAAAATCTTACATATAGAGTAGGATTTTTTTTTTTTTTTGCTGTCACTCATTCTGTATTTCCCATTTTGTTTCTCTATTTTACTTTTGAACAGACATCTTGAAAGCATAACAGTAGGGGAAATAGTATCTGTTATCAGTATGCAGAGTTTGGGGGGTTTTTTTGAGTGTAAAAGCATTAATGTAACTTTGTGTGACGGACTCAGAACTGCAAGTTCTTCCAATTATACAGTAGTAAGTGAATTACTTTGGAATTTTGCAAAGTACTTTGCTCTCAAGATGAAGAAAGGAAAATGGGCAACTATCTTACAAGAAGAAAGTTCAAAATTGAGTAGGACAAGAAATAGGAGAAAGAATCTAGAAATTCTCTGATGTCCCAAACAGAAGAAAGCATTAAACGAGTCATGATTCACAGCAGAATATGAAGTGAAAAACTTAAGAGAAACCAGATGACTGAATCCAGACAAATGGTAACATCTTAAATAATCCTCCACCACTCATTTTCACAGGGTTGAAGAACCACTATTCAGGGTGCAATGAAAAATCTGCTGTTTCTTCTGGGACGGTTATGAACTAAGACTGCAAGCAACAGCTGAAGGAAAAGTAAGAGCTACCAAATTTGACAGATATGACATTAAAAGTACCTGTGTACTTGTATGACTGAGACAAATAATATTGTATCTTAAAAGGTTAAGTCAGGAGAGCATGTTCTAGCTATAGCTCTCAGGCCATCAAATCACCTGAAACAAGTCAGAATGAAAAAGCAAGTGCAGGACAGCATTTAGTGAGCTGTCAGTGCCCAGTAACAAATACACTACTTACTGAGCTGTGGGTTTGTTGTCATTGTCTGGCAGCAAGATAATTTCTTTTAATGACCTTCTGCCATCATGTGAAAGCAATAGCTCTTCTGATTGGACGTGTGGTAAAATTAAAGGCTAATTGGTATTCCACTGACAATATACAGTAGGTGCCTCATTGTGCTGCTGACAAGATCTGATGGATGCTGCCTCAAGAACATACAGGTTTAAAGGAAATTAGTTTGATAGGAAAAAAATTGCAGTGCTACATTTTCAAGTTATCTACTGGTGTTCTATTTCATAAGAGATATTATGCCATCCAAATTTAATACACACCAGACAGAAGAAAACACAATGGCAAGAATCCTAAACATTACTGTGGCATCTGTTACATGCTGCATGAGGTTACTTTTGTATCACAGTTTTGAATCAAGCACACCTGAAACCAGCAATAATTTAACAAGAGTGGAGACATCAGAATATAGGCAAGTCTTGAGACAACAGGTCCCCTACCTACATCTCCTTTTTCCTACTAGAAATATTACAGGAAGTACTGAACATTAGAGCTGGGCTGCCATATATCTAAAAGCCCTGCACATGCTCAGCGTATCTCATATACTCAGTGTATCTAGAGTGCTGCACACAGTTTTAGAGCTTATCTAGCTCTAAAATACAATTAGTAGAATGCATTTTGGACACCATCTGTTCTGCAGAACATGAACAATTAGTTGTGGCACATCCCAAGACCTACCAAGCACATGCACTGATGTTTCTTTCCAGAAAGTGACAGAGAGAAATACTGCAGCAATTTTAATATATAGACTATCCCGTAAATATCTGTGATCTAGCCCTTGTGTCAGAACAGGGTTTCTTCAAATATTATCTTAATTGCAGACATAAAAGCATTACTGGTCATAATTCAGGCTTATTAATGTCATTAAAGACAATCTTTTAAAATGGCATGGGAATGCTAGATCCAGACTGAAGAATGTAAATAAATGTCTTTCAATTCTGAGATGCTGAGCATCCAATGGCTTCAGTGATTTCAAAGGCATTTGGGTTTGAAAACTTTGATTTTTAAACTGCAGATTAGAAAGACAACTTTGCAAATGCATGCCTACCAATTATCTGCTGTATCCAGCACAGAGCCTAAAATACAGCAAAAACTGCTGTGCTCATATACGCTTTGTGAATCCAGCTCTTAGCTCTCCTAGCTTTGCAAAGTAACAAGAACACTAAAATTTATTCCAACAGTACATTAAGAAGCTATGACTCCCATTATTAGGATCCATTTTCAAAATGCACAAACTAATGTGGCATCATTTTTCTGTTATAACAAAGCAAAGCAGGGTGCAAAAGAAGGAGCAGACTATGCCAAAGGGAAAGGTGGCCAGCCATAAATTCAGCACTCTCTGGGTTCAGTCCAAATAAAAAGCCACAGCAAAGATCATCCTAGTGCGACATCCCTTTTACAGGACACTGCACTTAGAACTGGAGAGAATGTGCTGCTAGCACGTACATCGTCCTTCAGCATGAATTTTCTCATTGCAAGTGAATGTTGCATTGTGGGCTCGGGTAAAGAAGTGAAGACAATGAGTGTCAAAGAGCCCAGTGCTATCCCAGTAAGATTTGCAGCCCACCTTTGCTGACTGAGCCAGGCCATTTGAGAGTCGGACTTCTATGCTTCTATTTACACAATCATACGAGGAAGAAGAAAACCAACAAATGAGGAACCTGTTGTTTCTGTGTTTTTCAAATATATTTTTTTCTAATTAGGCAGAAATTTGTTGATGAAGAAATTGCTACCCCTGTGTTTTAGACACGCATGAAATGTGCATTCTATGATGCAGAATCACTTTGGCAACTTTTCTAAGTAAATAAAAGCTCTAAGCTCCAGGTGATAAACTGTACTCACGACACTTTAACTACCATATTCCTAAGGCACAATGGAACAGAATCTCCATCCTGGGAAACCTTGAAATTATGTTGTAGATTCCCCTGTGAAGATACGTGATAACTTATGCTACCTAAAAACATGCCATGCATGAATAAATGCTCTTACTCTCTTCAGTATCTTCCAGTCAATAGCAATGACAATAATGCATAAAATTATTGTATATTGTATAGATTGTATATATATGGCCTTGCTATACAACAGAGTGCATTGTTCTACAATTCTGAGTAGGTTTTTCTGGAGTGCTTATCTTTTTTTCCCCTTATGCATTTTGTCCATATTCTTTTCTGTTTACTTTGCTGCTGATTATATTTTTTTCCTTCCTACAAACGCAGCCTTTCTGTGTCTAGATCTAATATCACTATAATGACAAAACAACAGTAACTACTAGGGGTTACCAAATCTTGTTGCCCAGTAGAGGACAGGCTGCTACTGCTGCTTTGGGCCCAACCAGTAGGGAGGCTGAGCATGTGTTCTCGATAGGTGGAGATGCACACAGTACACACACAGGGCTAAACAGACAGAAAACGCAACCCTCACACAAACACTAACAGCACCAGCAGCCACATCCTGTTCCCTGTCTGGCTGATGAGGATGAAAGCAAGGAACACATACATGGGGACACTACAGATGCCTCCAGCATCTGCTTTCAGACACACCATCTGTCTAGTAACTGGCCACTGGATCTTCTCGTGTCTCCAGTTGCTGGCAGCTGAACATAAAAGCCCTTGAGGCACGCAGCCCTGTGCAGGCTGCTGGCACCCAGGCACATGCACCAGCACACATGTGGATGCTGACACACACATGGTGACTCTGTCTGGTCACCTGGCCTTAGTCAATCTACTAAAGAGGCTCTCTCACAGCTGGTCTCCTGATCCCATGGATCCTTTCAACACCTGGCTTGGGCTTCCTGGTCCCTTCCATAGCTAACACTGAGGGTGCTCTGGTTTCTCCAGTATGCAGCCCAGGCTTATGGATGCTCCAGTACTTAGCTCCAAAGCCTCTTCTCCTACTAGCCTGCAAGTCCAGCTTAATGTTCATTTGCAATTACACACACTGATGTACACATCCACATAATATACATGCACTTCAGTCTCTCCACTTGTTGCCCCTCCAGACACACAGACACCCATGACCCTTGGCTTGCTGTCAGGTTGCTGGCACTCAGACCTCTAGACTCCAGACTCTTCAGCTGCTGGTATCACAGAAGCATGGGCCCCTGGTCCCCTTTCCAGACACTGGCATGTAGATGTCCATCCACTCAGAAAAAACAAACCCTCACCCATGAAAACAGTCACAAATAAGAGTTCAGTAACACAACTGGACAAACAGCAATGATCCCATATGGGGCATGGCCAGAGAAGTGTACTGACCAGCAGCCTTGCAACTGGCCCCTTTTGTCACCTCTTCCCCACCTTATCACATTTGCTTCTCCTCAAATCACCATGATCCTTTTTCCCCACCTTGGTCCTTTCCCTAAATATTTTATAATAAGTCTTACACGATCTCAAGAATGTCTACCCCTGCATCCCATAATGACTCCAATATCCCTCTAAGGATGACAGGGTATCTGTAGTGACCCAGGGAGATTCTTCCATTGATTCATCTGGCAAGTTTCACACTTGGACATGAGGCTGATCCTTCCCCTTTGACAGCCCCAGGTCCAGGTTATGGTGTTTTCCCTGATGAGGTCACTGCAGTTTCATGACCTGTTACTGCTCCTCTGGTGCCCATGGCAATGGGCCTCTGATCATGTCCTGGACCCTTACATCAAGGTAAGTGTTTTGGGTAAGTGAGGTTTTGGGCCCCTTACTACAAGAAAGACATTGAGGGGCTGAAGCATGTCCAGAAAAGAACAACGACACTGGTGAGGGGTCTAGAAAACAAGTTTATGAGGAACGGCTGAGGGAACCGGGATTGTTGATCCTGGAGAAAAGGAAGCTCAGGAGAGACCTTGTTCTTGCCAACTCCCTGAAATGAGGCTGGAGCAAGGTTGGTGTCGGTCTGTCGTCACAAGTAACAAGAGATAGGATGAAAGGAAATGGCCTCAAATTGCACCAGGGGAGCTTTAGGTTGAATACTAGGAAAAATTTCTTCACTGAAAATAAGGTTGTCAAGCACTGGAACAGGGAAGTGGTGGAGTCACCATCCCTGGAGGGATTTAAAAGACCTGTCAATGTGGTGTGTCAGCATGGTTTAGTGGTGACCCAGCAGTGCTGGGTTAACAGCTAGACTGGAAAATCTTAAAGGTCTCTTACAACCAAACGATTCTATGATTCTATGAAAAGAAAAAGAAACAAAAAAAACCAAGAAGTCCCAGTGAGGATGATCTTTTCAATTCCCAACAGACCCATTTTGAAATAGAGGCCTGGAGCTACATGCTGTATTTAAGATGCAGTCCCATGATGGATTACGACAGCAGTCAAACTGCTTCCCAGTTTGCTCTCTGCTGACTCTCTAAATAATGCTTCCCATTTGTCCACAGGATGAGACATTTTTATACATTCATTAAACCATCCACCAGGGACATGAAGACCTTTGTTTTACGTGATCACAGCTACTCCAGGGCTCATGGTTAGTCATGTATTCAGACTAAGCCACTGGATAACAGAAAGAGCAAAAATGGCTTAGGTTCTTCGAGTTTACCACAAGATAAACTTACTGAGATCAATTCAGGTACCATAAAACAGATCTGACCTCAAGTTTTACTGCAAATAAGTTTTTAGGTGGATTGTTTGTACCAGCAAAACCTTTTGCCAAGCTGGTTGTTAACTACTCGACTGAAAATAAAGGAGAACATTTTAGCACTGAAGACCAGTTCTGTGTGATCTGAGTTCTGACACTTAGATCTGTAAATGACCTTGACAAGACGGGAAAGGAAACTGCAGGTTTGACACAATGAAATAGCCAGAGACATTGGATGTATTCAAAAGGCTAGAAAAACAGGCTCCATCATTCAGCAGCTGTAATTTGAGAAGATAAAAAAAAAAAAAATTACAACAATCAAATGCCTAACATTAGCATGTTAGGCATAAATATTGTGTTACTGAAATATTACAAAGGCATCTGGTACACAGTATTCATGCAAAATGAATTAGCATTAAATAAAAAATCCCAACATACTCACTCCTACATTTTACAGCCTCCCTCTCTTCCTCCAGGGAAAGAAAAAAGAGTAAGGCTGTGGGACTCAGAATTTTTTCAGTACTTCAAAAGCTACTGCACAGAATAAATCCATAACCTGCTGACGTGTTGCTCTGTTTCTGGAGTTGTTCACACATACTTCCCTTCTGTCCCTCAGTCAGCTGAACTCACAAGCAGGTTTACTTCAGTCAGAGAGCTGGAGGTATTAGGCAAAAAGACAACAGATCTGTCACCTCCTGACTGGCGAGCAGGGAGGTACTGTCAAGAGCAGCAGATAGTAGAAGAAGAAAGATTGCTAAGAACGGTTTGGATATTAAGTCCAAGTTGCTGGTATAACAGTCAGGAGCCATCAGTTAAAGGCAGATGCTAGGACAGGATTCAGTGCTGCCTTCACACTTCAGCAAGCTGAAAAACCTCAGCAATCGATCACACAAGAGAGGTCAAATCCCAAAGCCATTTGGGAGTGGTAAGCAGAACTGAACCCATATTAATCGATGTGATAGTAGAAAGTAAAACTCTGGAAGTGGGGAAGGAAGAAAGAGGAAATGCAAGAGACCCTACGCCTGGGACACACAATGGTGACGGGGTCACGGCCAAAGAAAGTGGTACAGCAAAGCAACATTTAAAAAAATACGGTATGCCTATTCAAAATAAAGCAACATGTTTCAATCAAGTTTCAAGCCTTTCTCCAAGGTGATCTCAGCCTTTTCTTATTGTCTCTTTGTCCACTTGTGCAGAGAGTGCACTTTTCTTCTGCCAGATCATTAATTATAATGACAGGTTCAACCAAACAGTGCTCACTGCAATACCCTGTGGATGTCATCAAAAACCACATCGCTTGCTATGTAGCCTCACCCCTTGTTTACAACCAGTCCACTTCGTCTTTGCTTGCCTACACACACACTGTTTTCAAGACTCTAAGCAATGCTACCACACCCAGCATGTTCACCTAAATCACAGCTACAAGCTCAGAATTGTGTTTTCAGGGAGAATTGCTCTGACTCTCATCTACAGTTGATTTTAACTCTCTTGGGAATATTTCACACCTCCCAGGGAAGCAAGGACTTCCACACAACACTAAACAAGACCACAAAAATGATCAAAGGGCCTGAACACCTCTCCTATGAAGAAAAGCTGAGAGAGTTAGGGATGTTCAGTCTGGAGAAGAGAAGGCTCAGGGGAGACCTTACTGTGGCCTTTCAGTACTTAAAGGAGGCCCGTAAGACAGATGGGGACAATATAGTGGGGCCTGTTGCAAGAGGACAAGGGGTGATAGCTGTAAACCACGACAAGGTAGATTTAGACTAGATATGCAGAAGAAGTTTTCTACAGTGAGGGTGCCGAGACACTGTCATGGGTCGCCCAGAGAGGTGACAGAAACCTCAACCCTGGAAACATTCAAGGTCAGACTGGATGGGGCTCTGAGCAACCTGATCTAATTGAAGATGTCCCTATTCACTGCTGGGGGGTTGGACTAGAATCATAGAATGGTAGGGGTTGGAAGGAACCTCTGGAGACCATCTGTCCAACACCCCTGCCGAAGCAAGATCACCCAAGGCAGGAATGTATCCAGGGTGGGTTTTGAAACAGGAGACTCCACAGCCTCCCTGGGAGGTTTCATGCTCCACCACCCTCACAGGAAAGAAGTTTTTTCTCACGTTGAGGTGTAACTTCCTGTGATCCAGTTTGTGTCCATTGCCCTTCATTTTATGGCCCCTTCTACTTGACACCCACTCTTCAGATATTTGTAAACATTGATAAGATCCCCTCTCAGGCTTCTCTTCTCCAGGCTAAACAGCCCCAGGGCTCTCAGCCTTTCCTTCTAAGAGAGATGTTCTAGTTCCTTCATTATCCTCTAGCCTCCATTGGACTCTAGTATTTCCCTGTCCTTCTTGAACTAGGGAGCCCAGAACCAGACCCATACTCCAGATGTGACCTCACTAGGGCAGAAGAGGAGAAAAACCTTTAAAACTCCCTTCCAACCCAAAACACTCTAGGATTCTTTGTTTCTAAATCCGAATTTCAGTATTTTGGGAATTAGGGACTCCCTCACGCATTCAGCCTTCCTCCCAAACCACCTCCCCCACCACTGACTCTCACCGGCTTTGCCTTTCCCCAGCTGGCACAGCTCCTCCTGGGTTCGCCCGAGGTCTCCGGTCAGAGACCCCCGCACCTGAGCACGGCTCGGCCAGGCCGGGCGTCCATCGCCTCCTCCCGCTGGGCACCGGCACTCGGGGGAGGTTGGCTGCAGATGGGGGGAAGGGGGGGATAGGGGAAGTGGCGTCTGGGCCGAGGGCGTCTCCCGCCTGTATCGAAGCTTTTCGCGCGCCGCCGCCACGCGCTCCACCGGCCCCACGTGACACCGACCCCGCTTCCCCGTTGGCCGCCGGAGCGGCGCGTGACGGCCGCCGTACCCGGAAGAGGAAAGGAAGGGGGCGGGGAGGGGCTGGAGCGCGTGGGCTGCAGCGGGTAAGGGGTCTGGCGGTGGCGGCAGCGGCGGGGCCCGTCCCGGCGGCGGGCGGCGAGGTAACCTCCTCCTTCCGCGGCGGGCTGTGGGGCGGACACGGGTGGGTAGGCAGTCAGGCAGGAGCCAGCAGCCGCGGTCTGGGCCACTGGAACCGCCGCCGGGTGAGGTGAGGCGGGGCCGAGCCGAGCCAGGCGCTACATCGTGCCGCGGCTGCCGCCCGTCCCCGCCCTCGGCGTTCGCTGACGATCGCGAGTAGCGGACACATGCGGCCTGGAAAGTGCCGAGGCCGCCCCTCCCGCCCCAGTGCTCGCCGCGTGCTGGGCTCGGCTCGGCGCTCTGGGCACGCTGCCGCCCGCCGGCGCGATTTGCAGCGTGGGCCGTGAGCGCCGGCGCTGCTGCTGCGGGTCTCGGCGGCGGTGCTGGGGTGCTACGGCTGATGACAATTTAATTGAAAAGTGTGACTTTTTCTGTGTTACGTTGTGTTCTCTGTGCCTGGCTGAAAAAGGGCTGAGGCTGCCCTCGGACACAGCCCTGCAGGCAGCCCAGCTGCCAGGTAATTTACAGCCCTGCTGGAGCATTTATGGAATAAATCACACGAACGTTCACGCTTGTGAACATCTGGCCCTCAGCAGTGGTCTGTTTGCCTGGTGAAAGGAGATGTACGACAGCAAGTGTTAAAACGCAGATAGAACGTGACAACATAAAAAGTTGTATTTGCGGAGTGCTGAAAACTCACCGTGTTGGCTTGCCAAGAGTTCTGGGAAATCCAGTGATGGAAGGCTGGGAATTTTTATTTTTAAGCAGGAGAATAAAATTTATAGTGCTTCTTTCTTGCTAAGAGAGAAATGATAAGGCTTCTTCTAAGCACAGGAAATTCCTAACTTAGAACTCGGTTGGTGCACCCTTGAGGATGTTCTCATTGTTTAGTTTGCATTAGAAGACTGACTCAGGCCAAGCTAAACAAAGGTAAGCTTGCACCTGGGGGTGTTAACAGCCAGTGACCTCACTGGAGAATACAGCTTCATCTCCTGCTGCCTGAGGCTATGCATCCAAGAAAAATACTGGATGTGTGAGGAATTTAAACGGCTCTTCTCTGACTCCATTGATACTTTGAGCAGACTTTGTTTTGGATTATTGTGGGTTTCTTTTGTTTAATCAAAGTATGAACATCTATTACAGAGGAAGTTGGGATCAGTTTTATGCAAACAGTTACAATTTTCTTTTTCTAGATATTTTTCACTGCTAAAAAGAAACTGCAATGGAGGGTACAGCAGCATTCACTTTTCTCGTGTCGTTTGCCATACTACTGCATGAAAGCTCTCATCATGGAATGGAGACAACTACTGTTGTGCATACACTGGAGAGAACTTTTCCAGAAAAGGCAGCTGGCATTAACGCTGACTTGGCAGGATTAATACAGAAGTTTCACCTTCAAGAACTTTTTCGTCGATATGGAGAAAACAATACTCTGTCAATTGAAGGGTTCAGAAAACTGCTCCAGAACATAGGTATAGATAAAATGAAAAGGATTAAAATAGACCACAATCATGACCATGATCATCACCATCATAATCATGTTCCATTGAGTAAAAACTCTGAGAAGACTGTTTGTCCAAACCATGAATCTGATGCTAACAAAGACCACAGGAACAGTCATTCAAAGGAGCCTCATAAAGTAGAGAATGTAGAACATCAGCAGAACTTTGTGCGCAGCAAGAACGCCATTAATGAGCTAACAGCATCCATCATCACTGCTCCCACAGATCGCCGTTCTGAATTGCAGAACGTGCAGCCTGGAGAAGTCAAGCTGGTTGCTCGTTTGAGTCTGACCAGTTCCAATGCTGTTAATGTCTCGGGTGGCAGCAACACAAGCTGGCTTGCTAACAGCAAAGCAAATGATTCTCATACTTCGAAGGAATTGGAGAGAGGAAGTTACCTGTATTCTAAACTGAAAAGCCAAAATACCCAAGAGGTGAGACTGATTCTGTAGTATTCTTGGGAATTCAGATCCACTGGGAATGTTGTTATGGCTTATTTGTCAGGTGCTTGTTATTTAGCTGGATGCAAGCCTTGTGTATAACAGTACTTGTAGCAAAACCCATGCAAACACTTTCATTGTAACTTAACCTTTTGAAGGAATGCTGTGTTCACAAGCTTAGAGGAAAATATATATGCAATCTAGTTAATTTTTTTTTTTTGGAAAAAAAATATGTACCTCTAGTAAGTATAAGCATACACTTGATTTTACATAATCATTATTTATAT